>BLKM01000869.1:468970-499569 GCA_013340265.1 Coptotermes formosanus | reverse complement strand
CAAAAGCTCACAGCCTAGTACTGGCTACTGAAGTGGCAACAAATCATGATCGCCTTGTTTGTAAGCGTATTTCTACAGTGTCCAAATTAATGATGAAGCTGATTATACACTGAGTTCCAGTTTCCTAACATCACACATCGCAACTCCTGACATGACACACACCTTGACTGGACGGTCCATCCATTATAGACGACATGCATGATGGAGGTGAACTTCCTACATCTTGTGAGATCTGACAGTCCAATGAAGATCACAGCCCTCAGGTGTGACACTGTGTAGTCTAGCAGAGAGGTATCAGTGTTCAAGAGACACTTTCTGCCACCATCAGGGTACGACATGAAGGCAGCAGACTATGTGATGATACCTCTCTGCAGGACCACACAGCATCACATTACACAACATAATCATCTTCATGCATGTTTCTTCCCGACTCCAATCCCAGTGGGCTCCCAAAACAGGATGTGCAGAGGCCACAAACGCAGTCTCATTCGTCATCACTTGGAATGGCATCCTGTCACTGCTGCCTGTAAAAATACTGTACATTACTTTCAGCTCTTAATGGCAGTTGTTGTTAAAATGATGGTCACCTGAACAAAACTAAGTCACTCTGAAGACAGTGACTGTGTGTTCCCCTCAAACGGCAGCTATGCTGCATAAAAACCAGAAGACTACAATCATCTGAACAACCTGCACTATCTGTAAGTAACATTATCCCTGTGCTGAATGAAGCATCAAGCCATGAATGTACAAGGGGGACTAGCTGCGTAGGGCTGAACATATTCTTAATTTTGGCACCAGAAACAAGTGGGTGCCTTCATGCCTCTGCTGCTTTACTTCATGTACTGACTGAATAGGAAAGTGGCTGAGCCTCAGAGCCTGTCTGGATGCTTTTCTATTGCTACTATTATTCCCAATCATCTATGGAATGCAAAATGCAAAACTGAAGAAAAACCACTCAATTCTGAATTTCCAAGCAACAAGTCACACAACTGGCAACTCTGTCACATCATACATACCTCTGATACAGACTCCTCATTAGTGGTTACACAGACAGACCAGGGCAATGATCCATGTACCCAGGCAACAGCATCTAACATCCATCAGTCAGACTGCACTGGATGGGGCAGTGCATCCACTGGGAACTTGTCCTGGTTTTAAGATGATAAGTTCCTCCAGACAGTTGTACACCGGGATTTCCTGGATGCTCCTGTCAGTCAGGCAGCCAAAACCACAAAATTTTAAAACATTTCAAATAGACGTTATTCTCTGATGTGTTTCTATGGCTGTGGGCAATAAAGCGTACACATTTGACATTCATAATTGAAGCTTTTCAACCTTGGAGGAGGACACAGCATGCCACTGCCCCCCACCCCCAGAATGTCAGTTCAATTTTGTCCCAATGCCATGCTTAAAAGCATTTACAATAAAGTACAAGTCTTACAAAAAAATTACAAAATCTCCATTACCACAGCAAGCCAACTCCACCCCCCCCCCCAACCCACCATCAAAGCTCACTGAACAGTACTGGTTACTGAGATGGCAACAACTCATTATCACCTTGTTTGTAAGTGTATTTCTGTAGTGTCCAAATTAATGACTAGGCTAATGATGCACTGAGTTTCAGTTTCCTAACAACACACATCCTGACTCCTGACATGACATACACCTTCATTAGGTGGTCCATCCATTATAGACAAAGTTCAAGATGAAGGTGAACTTCCTGCATCCTGTGAGATCTGGCAGAAAGGTGTCAGTGTTCTGGAGACACTTCCTGCCACCATCAAAATAGAAGATAAAAGCAGGAAGCTCCTACCTAACGCTCTCTGCCAGACTACGCAATGTCACATTCTGCAAGATAATCATCTCTGTGCACCTTTCTTCCTGACTCTGATCGCAGTGGGCTCCCAGAAGACGATGTGCTGGGCAATGACTACAGTCTCATTCTTCTTCACTTATAATGCCATCCTGTCACAGCTGCCTACAAATAGAAAGTGTATTACTTTCAGGCCTTAACGGTAATTGTTAAAATGATGGTCACGTGAACTATAAGTCACAATGAAGTTTGCGCCAGTATGTTCCTCCCAAACATCAGAATAAACCACTCCCACCACTAATGTAAAAACCCAGAGATGACCATCATTTGAACAACTCACCAACGTGAAGCACTTCTTCTATGATAAACCATTATGTTTAAAAAGCCACGTGAATCAGATGCTTATACAAACCACGACCAGCAAAGAGAAACTGAAACTCCACGCTGCCTTCTGTTATCAGTGATTTCCTGCCTGCCCTCCTAGCAACCTCTTATTTGCCACTTGTTACACTGATATCTCTAAGTGATTTTGAACATGTGAATCGAACCAATGGAAATGGTTTTTATTCTGCTGCCACCATGAGAATGGGTCTTGCTGCGACAACTAGCAGGTTCCCTCAAATATCTTTTATACCCTTCACGCAGTGACTCGTCTTTTAGAGACCTGCATGTACTTAAACGTCTTATTTGAACAAAATATTCAAACACACAATCCGTTAATGTTACTTATACTGCAAGAAAGTCAACATATTAAGCTTTAGGCTATTAAATGGCGTAAAACGTACCTATCCTACCTTACAAACACAGGCCATCCATACAACCACGCCGCTAAGATCCTGACCGATGGCAACCATGTTGGTCACAGATGATTTAGTACAGCTCTTGGTTAACCTGTAGTGGTAACTATACGACTTGTGGTGGAAACCATGGGTTCGAGGTAGAGTTAGGATCGTACCACAGATTATATAACAGCCTCATTGGCTGATTGGCTGTTGGTGATTTTACTTGTGAACAAAAAAAGCCTCATTGGCGTTTATAAGGTGGAACTTTCACCACAGCGGCAAGGATCATACAGTACAACCCGTTTGATCTCCTACCTCCGATTACCTAATGTCTAAATTACATGACCCTGACCAGAGGTTACAACCTATTACAGATAGGAACTCCACGGAGATGTAAAAGACAGCGCCACCAGCGAAATCGTCTCCTTATTTACCCGGCGTAGTTCAGTCCCCATAGTGGTACCTGTAGAACTAGGAAGCATCACAAACGTAACGCAGACTCGTCACCGTCATTTATGTTCTGTGCTCGTCACGCAAGAAGCGGTCTTTCCCAACCACTCGGACCGTATTCACTACGAAAAAATAGCAACTTTGGAAATTATTACGAACCAACCAAATACACATTTTGGGCAATATACCTTATTCATTACCACTTTACTCTTGAGGCCGAAACAGTTTTTTATACGTATCTCCCCTCGCATTGCAGTAGGGTGAGTGAAATATGCCACGTGCCGCTCCCTGCCCATGCGCTCCGTGCAGTGCGAGCTAGGTTGAAATCGGTCCGCAATGAAGGGCACTTTACTCTTGCGGCGAATACAGTTTTTCGTCGCTGCATCGAGTACCATTGCATCGGGGCGACTCACACGTCGTAAGTGGCACTCCATAAACACGCTCTACAACTAACGCAAGACTGGTCGAAATCGGTCGGTAACGAAGAGCACATTACTCTTGTAGCTGAAACAGTTTTTCGTGTCTGTCTCGACTATAATGGGATTGCTGCGACTCCGACGTCATATGTTGCACTCCCTACACAACCTCTACAATTAGCGGAAGTTTGGTCGAGATCGGTCAGTAACGAAGGGCACTTACTATTGTGGACGAAACGGTTTTACGTCACTGTGTCGACTAACAATGCATCGGGGCGACTCTCACGTCGTACGTGGCACTACCTACAAGCTTAATACAACTAGCGCACGTTTGGTCGAAATCGGTCAGTAACGCAGGGCACTTTACTCTTGTGGCCGAAACAATTTTTTGTCCCTATCTCGACTACGATTGCATTGCGGCGATGCGTACGTCATACGTGGCACTCCCCATAAACGCAGCACAACTAGCGAAAGTTTGGTCGAAATCGGTAAGTAACGAAGGGCACTTTACCCTCGTGGCCGATACAGTTTTTGGTAACTGTATCGACTACGATTGCATCGGAGTGACTGACACGTCATGCGTGGCACTCCCTTCACACGCACTACAACTAGCGCAACACTGGTCGAAATCGGTCAGTAACGAAGGGCACTTAACTCTTGTGGCCGAAATAATTTTGCGTCTCTATCTCGACTACCATTGCATTGCGGCGATGCATACGTAATACTTGGCACTCCGTACACATGCACTACACTTGGTTCAAGTTTGGTCGAAATCGGTCACTAACGAGGGGCACTTTACCCCTGTGGACGAAAGAGTTTTTCGTCACTGTATCTACTACCATTGCCTCGGGGCGACTCACACGTCACATGTAGCACTCCCTCCACACGCACTACAACTAGCGCAAGTTTGGTCGAAATCGGTCACTAACGAGGGGCACTTTACCCCTGTGGACGAAAGAGTTTTTCGTCACTGTATCTACTACCATTGCCTCGGGGCGACTCACACGTCACATGTAGCACTCCCTCCACACGCACTACAACTAGCGCAAGTTTGGTCGAAATCGGTCAGTAACGAAGGGCACTTTACTATCGTGGCCGAAACAGTTTTTCTTCTGTGTCTCGAGTATCATTGCATCGGGGCGACTCACACTTCATACGTCGCAATAGCTACACACGCTCTAAAATTAGCGTAATTTCGGTCGAAATCGGTCAGTAACGAAGGGAACTCTACTCTTGTGCCCGAAGCAGTTTTTCGCCCTTATCTCGACTACCATTGCATTGCGGCGATGCTACGTCAGATGTGGCACTCCGTAAACACGCACTACATCTAGCTCAAGTTTGGACGAACTCGGTCAGTAACGAAGGGCACTTTACCCTTCTGGGAGATACAGTTTTTCGTCACTGTATCGACTATCATTGCATCGGGGCAACTCACACGTCAGGTGTGACACTCCCTGCACACGCTCCACAACTACCGCAAGTTGGGTCGAGAGCGGTCAGTAAGGTACTCTTGCGGCCGAAACAGTTTTTCGTCCCTATCTCGACTGTCATTGCATCGGGGCCACTCACACGTCACATGTAGCACTGCCTACACACGCTCTAGCGCAAGTTTGGTGGAAATCTATCAGTAACGACGGACACTTTACTCTTGTGGCCCAAACGGTTCTTCGTCATTGTATCGACTACCATTGCATCGGGGCGACTCACACGTCATACGTGGCACTCCATACACACGCACTACAAATAGCGTGAGTTTGGTCGAAATCGGTCTGTAACGAAGGGCACTTTAATCTTGCGGCCGAAACGGTTTTTCGTCACTCTCTCGACTACCATTGCATCGGGGCGACTCACACGTCACACGTGGCACTCCATACACACTCTGTACACGCAGCGCATGTTTGGTGGAAATTGTTCAGTAACGTAGGGCACTTTGCTCTTGTTGCCTACAAAGTTTTTCGTCCCTATCTCGACTATCATTGCATTGCGGCGATACATACGTCATACGGGGCACTCCGTACACATTCACTACATCTAGCGTAAGTTTGGTCGAAATCGGTCCGTAACGAAAGGCATAGTGTATGTTTCAATCTCCAAACGTGGCACTCTGTACCAATGCTCCACAACCCACGGAAGTTTGGTCGAAATCGGGCAGTAAAGAAGGGCACTTTACTCTTGAGGTCAAAACAATTTTCCGTCTCTATCTCGCCTCCCATTGCAGCTGGATGATTCATGCTTCAAACGTCGCATTCTCTCTCCATGCCCCATACCCTACGGAAGTTTGGTCGAAATCGGGCAGTAAAGAAGGACACTTTACTCCTGAGCTCAAAACAGTTTTCCGTCTGTCTCCCCACTAGCATTGTAGCGGGGTGACTCAAATACAAGAGGTGGCACTCCTTCCCCATGCTCCACAACGTCTTCAAGTTTGGTGCAAGTCGGACAGGTATGAAGGGCACTTTACTCTTGAGGCCAAAACAGTTTTCCATCCAAATCTGGCCTCCCACTGCAGCTGAGTGCATTAAATTTCAAAAGTCGCGCTCTCCCCATGCTCCACTCCCGGCCGAAGTTTGGTCGAAATCGGGAAGTTTACTCTTAAGGTCAAAACAGTTTTTCTGAACTATTTTCCCTCGCATTGCAGCGCAGTGACTCGAACACAAGACACGGCACTCCCTCCCCATTTTCCACACCCTATGGAAGTTTGGTCTAAATCGGAGAGTAAGGAAGGGCACTTTATCTAAGAGGTCAAAATAGTTTTTTGTAGCTATTTCGCCCCGCATTCCAGCTGGGTGACTCGAACATCACACGTGACACTCCCACCGCATGTTCTACACACTGTGCAAGTTTGTTCGAAATCGGCCAGTTACGAAGACGACTTTACTCTTGAAGCCGAAACACTTTTTCGTCCCTGTCTCCCCTTGGATTCGAGCAAGGTGACTCAAACATGACACGTGGCACTCGCACCGCATGCTCTACATCGCTTGCATGTTTGGTGGAAATCGGGCAGTTACGAAGGGTACTTTATTCTACAAGCAGAAATAGTCTTTCATCCCTGTCTCGCCTTGCTTTGCTGCGGGGTGACACAAAGACAATACGTGGCACTCCCTCCCCAGGCACCACATCCTGTGTAAGTTTGGTCGAAAACGGAAAGCAACGAAGGGCACTTTACTCTTGACTCCGACACAGTTTCCCGCCCGTATCTAGCCTCGCACTGTACCGGGGTGACTCAAACATCACAATTGGCACTCGCTCCCCATGCTTCACAACCTGTGCAAGTTTGGTCCAAATGGGGCAGTAACGAAGGTTAGGTGAACTTAATTTAGGTTAGGTTGGGTCGGGTTGGGTTTGGTTAGGTTAGGTTAGGTTAGGTTGGTTTTGTTTGGCTTGTGTTGGGTTGGGTTAGGGTAGGTTAGGTTACATTGGATTAGGTTGGGTTGGGTTGGGTTGGGTTGGGATACGTTAGGTTAGGTTAGGTTAGGTTGGGTTGGGTTGGGTTGGGTTGTGTTGTGTTGTGTTGGGTTGATTTCGGTTGGGTTGGGTTAAGTCAATGTTACGTTACATTACGTTAGGTTAGTGGAGGTTAACTTAACTTTTTGTGTTTATAATAATTTGGTTTCGGTAAGTTAGGGATAGTTTGCATTAATTTCCTTGGGGTCACGGATATGTGACGGTTAACTCAGTGTCAAGTCACGTCATGGTCAGGTCACTCTAAAGTCACGGTTTAGTCACGCTGAGGTCACGATAAGATTTCACTGAAACCTTTACTTCCATCAGTACAATAACTGAAGGCAGTACGCCCACCTGCAATGGTCACTCACTGACACACCATGCCGTGTTCATACGCTTAACTTGGCCAGTAGCACTGCGGGGGCAAAACCAGGGCTGTGGAATCGGCACACATAAGCTCCGACTCTGACTCCGGTTGCGACTCCGACTCCTCGATTTTTAAAACTCCGACTCCTTCATAAAAGCTCAATATGTATTAATAACGGTAAACCTATAAGACGTTTCATCACCACCGCGTGAATCATCAGGCTACTGTTTAGACTTATAATCTATATTTAAGTATAAGTCTAATGGTTACTGTAGCTATCAGGGCTCTGCAGTTGGAGTATCTAGTTAAGATTTTAGACTGAGGTCGGAGTCGGTACATTTTTACCGACTCCGACTCCACCTAAAATTCCTTCCGACTCCATGACTCCGACCCCGACTCCACAGCCCTGGGCAAAACTGGCCACGGGTATTAGGAACTTTATTTTACAAAGGAGTGAAATTTGAAAGAGGGGGAAATTCGCCCCATAAAAAGCAACTTTTCCATTTTTTTTGTCAATTTTTTATTTGCCATTATTCACCTCAGTAACCAAATCAACTATCCCTAGATTGAAAAAATATTGGGGGGGGAGGGCATTTGTCACCCCCCCCCCCCGAGTTACGCCTAGGGCTGTGCTACAGCTGAAAGACAGTGATCTTACCTCACATTCTTCCTCAATATCCCAACTAATATCTTCCATTACGTTTCTCAGATATACAAATTATACATATTTCTGAGATCTCCCATGCATGCTACATCCTCTTCAAAACTCTCCATTTTTAATTTTCTAACCCTAATATTATTTGGCGAACACCGAATTCTACTAGGCAGCATAGTGTATTACCAGCTTCAACAATACACTGCAAATACATCACACACAGCTTCCTCATATATAATTAAAAATGTATGAGCACGCTTAATCATTCCAGGAGACTAGTCATCTAAGCACCTATTAGTACTTGTCGGTAAAATTCCTAGTGAAGAAATAGATTTCTCTGTTTAAAAGGCAGTACCCTCTACTGCTATTGCGAACACATTTCTGAGGTTAGATTAGGTTATGTTAGGTTGGGTTTGATCAGGTTAGGTTAGGTTTGGTTTGGTTTGGTTAGGTTAGGATTGATTAGGACAGGTAAGGTTAAGTTATGTTAGGTTAGGTTAAGTTACGTAAGTTTAGGTTAGATTTGATTAGGCTTGGTTTGGTTAGGATAGTTTAGGTTAGGTTAGGTTAGGTTATGTTAGGTTAGGTTAAGTTACGTTAGGTTACATTAGGCTGGGTTTGGTTGGGTTGAGTTGGGTTAAGTTATGTTAGGTTAGGTTAGGCTAGTCTAGGCTAGTTTAGTTTAGCTTAGTTTAGTTTAAGTTAGGTTACCTTAGTTTCGTTTTTATCTGTATCTATGTTTGTATTAATTAATGTATTCCATACCCGAAATTTTGTAATGAGGCAGGCTGTAGCAAGTCAAGCACGGAAATCCGGTTGATACGTCGTCTGCAATAACTGATTGTAGTCAGCACTAATCGGTTTGTCATGCAATTATTCTCACGTTGCCATGAAGCGTATCCAGCGATACGTAATAAGAAAAACATAAGATCCAAATTCATGTCAACCATCACTACGCAACGCATGCACGTTGCCTCAGGTGCACATTAAATAATAATAATAATAATAATTATTATTATTATTATTATTATTATTATTATTATTATTAGTAGTAGTAGTAGTAGTAGTATTCACACTTGATAGCGGATCATAACACGCAATTAAGACTACGCACAACTAGTCTTCTTTGATCATCTGCAATGACCACACGTCATTGGCCATGACGAAGTGCTATCAAAGTAATTCGTTCGGACAGACTGTTTGTCACGGATTATTAGCACACCGAGATTAACGAGGGACATATGGCTTCGAGAGAAAAATAATTTGTCTGTATCTCGGTTCCCATTCGGGAGATTTTCCCGAAATCACTTATCGCATAATCCTAGTGTATGCCCTACACACGTTGCTAAGGTTGGTCGCGATCGGACTAAAATGACGGACACTGGGAAAGCAAAGTACACTTTCTTCTGTATCTCGGCGTCCAATCAAGGCAGTGACCTGTAAGTTCCCACGGTGCATAATATGCACATGCTCTGCAAACGAGGAGAAAGAAAGTTTACGTCTGTATCCCGCCTTCAGTTGGAGGGATGCAACTGAAACGTCACACAGCGCACTGTTTGTACATGAGCTATGAACAACGCACGTTTGGTTGAAACTGGTCAATAATGAAGGGCACTTCACTTGGCGGCTGCTGTACTTTTTCGACTGTATCTCGCCTTCCAATGGAGTGACGTAACCGATACATCATACCTCACACTGCCTCCATATGCTCTACAAGCAGTGGAAGTTTGGTTGAAATCGGTCAATAATGAAGCGCACTTTGCTTGGACGGTGAAGCACCTTCCCGTCTGTAGCTCTCCTTCCATTGCAGTGATGTAACTGAAACATCACACCGAGCACTCACCACGCATGGGCTACAAACACTGCAAGTTTGGTTGAAATCGGTCAATAATGAAGGGCACTTTACTTCAAGGCCGAACTACTTATCCATCTGTACATCGACTTCTATTCGAGCTAATTTCCTGAAGCTTCATATCTTGAATTTTCCATGCATTGGCCACAAAGAGTATAAGTTTGGTTGAGATCAATGAATAGTATAGGGAAGTTTAGTTGTTGAAGAAAGTACCATTTTGGCAGTATCTCGGCTCCTTTCAAAGTGTTTTCCTTAAACTTCACACCTCACTCATGAGCTACAAATGATGCAAGTTTGGTTGGATGCAGTTTCCTTGCACAAGGCACTGTTTCATGTGTACCACACATTCATACATGTCAGTAAGTAGGGTGGGATGGGGCAATAATGAAGGTGAAGGACTGTGACCAGTGAGCTATCAGATGTCCTGTAAACATCAGTGTCAAGATCAAGGAAAGAAATGTGACCATCTAGTTCCATCTCCATGGTCAACTGACATATATACTTTTATTTTTCTCTTATTCCTTGCAGGAGCAGCCCTTGCCATACGTCCATCTGCAAAACCAAGATCTTCCACTTGCTCATCCTGACAAATCAATAGAAACTTATTCCATTATGATGATAAAAAATGTATTATTTCATACAACAATGTGTTTAAAATATCAGGATACATCATAAAAACCATTATTTTTATAACATTTGTCCGAATCATTACAAATTACTACATATATGCTCGGCAAGATACGCATTTCAGACTCACGTAAGGCAAAGAGGTAAAAAGTGCCAACATTTGTGGGTCTCTACATTATAGTAAAATTCCTTTAATCCAGCTACTGATAATCTGGAAATCCTGATGGTTCAGCACTTCAGCAAAGCAGTCCCAAGACAGGATATGCAGGACATGTATGACCTCTGACCAGAAGTTTCAGCATAGGTACTGATTCTCTGACATTATCTTGTGTTATCTACACCTTACTAAGCCTGTCAAACTATTATAATGGCTTCAGAAGATCCCAGGATGAGTGAAAAAGGTACTGCTGGCAAGAAGAAACATGTAACATGAACAGTTCCTTAGAAACTTGAAATAATTACACCGGTTAAATGTGGCAAAAGCTGAAACGTGGTTATGTCTTCATACAACATTGAATTGTCGACTAGCTATGATACAAATAAATGAAAGCACCAATTACAGTTGTTATGGCATCAAGTGAAATGGTAAAGGACCTTTTCAAGCGACACAGGAAGAGCCTAAATTATTGCAATTGAACAAACTGTTGTATGAATGGCGTAGAGCAGTACTTTCTGAAGGAAAACCTGTGACTTGGCCTATGGTAATTGAGGAAGCTAAGTCTTATTATGATGATAGAAAAAAATAACTGACAAGTGTGCGTTCTCTGAGTGCTGGCTGCGAAATTTAGGTACTGTCTGATAATCCGCCATCTTTCCAGGCCCCATGGGTGTTGGATTAAAGGAATTCTACAGCATATAAATAAAATACATATTACAAATTTTTTTAACAAGCATAAAAATCGAAGATAATTATTCGTGTTAAAGACAATCAATATTCTTGAGTCTTGAAGAAAAGAAACTTGTTAGAAAAGAGAAACCAACAGCTGCTTTGCACATGTTTTATAAATTACAGGCACAGCTAACATTTTGTCAGTTCTACATATTGTGTACTTGCCAGCAGTAACTTCATAAAAGTGTGTTATTAATTAAAATATATAGTGCATGTGCTGTATATGAATACATATAGCACAGCACATGATCAGCAGAAAATGATTGACTCAGTCTTGTAATTCATGTGGGTTTACAGTTCTAGGTCACTCATCACCTCCCCTCTCTTCCATCTGATTACAGAGGCTTGCCGAAACCGACTTGACACATCTTCCAGTTTATATACATAACAGAGCAATGCTTGACATCAATTGCAATGCAGATGGGCAGCACGCTGTATATATAAATTACGAAATAAATTAAAATTAAAATAATCTGTAAAAACAAATACCACGAAGACTGAACATCATTCTTCAGTGGCATGTTCATAATACACACCACAGCCACGCTTCCTAAGTGGTCGTCCATGAATGGCTGCTGGTTCATGGCTTAATTAATGCCAGCAGACAAATTGTAATTAGCATTACATTACACGTATTCCACCATGCCTGTAACAATTAACTACACTGCTTACTAGTTTTCTTATTTCCTGTTCCCACTAAACTCAGACTAGTTTGTGTTAAACATCATTCTTATTTTTGTACAGGCACAAATTAAAGTTGTCCCTATCCACTCCATGAAGGCATGCATACAGGGGGAGTGGAGGTACAGTTCCACAAAGTCTTAAACTTGGTAACAGATGGAGGTAAGCAGTCATCCCAAGGCCCCAGCTGCTGCACTCCAGGGAAAAAAAACCCCCATGATACCCACTGAACAGGAGGATGGGTGGACCCCAGAGCTGGTCTAAAAGCTTTGGAGAAGTAAAATGTCTGTTGCACCTGCTGGTATTTGAAACCTGATTGTCCACACTAAATGTGCTATCTTTTCTTTGCACCATATACACATCTTAAAACTGGAATTACTTTGTTAATTGTGTATTATGTAAAATTTTGAATGCTCAATATGGGTGATCAACATTTCTTTGATTTTAATGCCTAATGAAGGTGTTAATTTGTATACTGTAAATAAAAATGTTTAGTTCTGCTCCTTAAAATTCTATTTTTACACTGTATTTGTAGGATACAACATACAACATGGAACAGGGTACCTGAGAACACTTACTGCTCTCTTACTGGGTTATAAATCGCACAAATTAAGGAATATGATACTACAGAACAGATTTTAAGGTTACCGAAGTCGAGAAATTGAATTGTCATATAATTTGTATTAAACCCCTTTATGTGTTGCTCAATCGCAAGACCAAGAGTTTTAAATAGTAAAGCATGAAAAGTCCTCCAAAAAGAATAATCACAACAATCACTGTCTTCAGGGATGTGACACCTTACACTCTGGTATAAGTGTACCAGTGTTTGAAAACAGCCTGTTGCTTCCACCCTCCACCCTCCAGCAATCTTCAGTCACCACTAAGAGAACCTCAAATCCCACAAGAATAATCACTATTCAAGCAGTGAAAGCTGACTACACCATACTTCACATTAAAGTATACATACTTAAAGTTTTATCAATCCTCTTACCAAAACACTACATAAATAACGTAAAACTTTTTCAATAATGTACTTTATGGTGCTACAGATTTCACTACTACATAGACTAATAAATTCTGAGAATTCATACAGCATTTTTCCATTTCAATGCATGTGTGGAATAAATTTTAAAAAATTACAATTACAGAGGACTCTCTATTAACTACTACACTCACTCTGTGCAGCAGATAGTTAGAATGTCAACTGTATGGTGATTCATCCCATCGCACTGCAGTAACAAAAATAAACCCATAATAAACCACCGAACACAAATATATACATATATATAATACTGTAATATAAAATATAATATAAAGTATATATGGTTGGGTTTCATGGTTGATTATTGGTTAATTTCTTTTTTAATTAAAATTTCCTCTTTGTGTATATAATCAAAAGAGTTATTATTTGCCAGATTATATTACGGAACTATTGTGAGATTTGTGTCACTTGTTGCCTTATCATAACTAACAGCAAACCACGGCTTTGAATACTTACAGTCTGTACCGGCAAAGCTGTCCCTCACCATGACACAGAGGCAAATCAGGGAGTGGAGGGCACACCTTCCCTCATTCTCACCCTCAGCACTAGATGGAGGTGAATTGACAGCTTTGTGCCCCAGCCACTTTACCTCTATGGGAACATTCACTGTTATCCACTGAACAGGAGGCTGGGTGGACCCCACAGCTGGTCCACATGCTTTGAAGGACAAAAAAATCTTTAGCCTCTGTTGGGACATGAACCATAATTCCTCTGTCACCCAGCCTGTGGCCTAGTCACTGTGCCAGCTAGGTTATGCTGGCTCCATTCTGCTGTCTACATGAAACAAAAGTTCTGTTCCTGCATTTAATTTTAGCTGTCATAGCAGTAGTAAGGAGGTACGAGAAGGTCCCTAAAAGAAGATTTTGTTGTCAGTTCAGTCCGTTTGGATTAGCTTATAAAGATCAAGCATTTAACATTTGGCCACTGGTACCAAATTATAATATTCAGGTAATGCCATGTTTATTAAACATGCCACGGAAGAAGCTACTCAATCTTCGTGTTCAATTTCATTGCATTTCATGACATACACCTCATTCCAATTATGGTGCCATTTTCCAATTAACCATCAAATATATACCATATTTACAGCTGCACAATGAATCTGTAAGCATGACTCCTTCCTATATGTACGTACTATGAAGAAAGCAGCAATTCAAATCGTTTTTTGACTGGAAGGAAAAGTGTGTGTGTTTATATTTTACAATTTACTGATTTTTATATTATTCAAACAAGATAAGAATATACCAACACATAATCACTTTTGAAGCTACAGAATATAGACAATAAATTATATTTTACTGTGTTAACAATACTGAATGTTATAACAAAACATCATCAAATTCATATAATACATACATTTCAACACTAAAATAGTCCTAACTCTAGCAAGTGTTATGAAACACACCTTCCTTCCCAGTCACATTCACAATTAATACACAAAATGGCAACACCTCTGTAATCCAATACAAACCCCCCACAGTGTTTCTCCAAACTGGGCCTCCCAAGGGGCATCACACATAGTTGATCTAAGTCCATGAGAATGTCCGTCATATTTATATACGAGTTTCAGGCTCATTGAGCATGTCAACTGATGTGGCAAGACCTCTGTGACCTGCCAACTGCGGTGCTATCATCTCGGCACGGACTTCGTCTCGAACTTTACCCAGCACACGCCTCACTTCACGATTGTGTGGCGGTGCAATTCGTAATGCCTCCTGCACATCTTCAAGTGCCTCCTCAAACTTTCTGTTAAAAAAAAACAAATGTTTATTCTGTATTTATTTTAAAATCTACTATGCAAAATGATGAAACACTCAGGGCCTCCTTCTGGCTCCTGTACCTGTCCCAAAGACAATACACATGCACAAGAAAAGTAGATAGGTATACACATTTTCCAAATCTACTCTTTACCATTTTGCATAGCTAAGCCTTCAACACAATGGCATCACAGCACTCTATTATCCCACAGCTGCACTACCCACACTGTATGCCATAATGCAGTATGTAACATTCCCAGTAGTGTTCGTTGCATGTTAGGTTTTGTTATGCAAAATCTCTCATATCACATCCACCTGAAATCTGGTTATGGTTTATGATATACCAGATCATAAACTACCCACTTATGATGTTAAGAAAAGTGGACCTCATTATGGACCAATCTACCTGAAAACCGGAATCATCTAACAACTTTTGCTAATAGCCAGCCGTACCAAATTTCATACAAATCTGTCAAATGGTTCCAGTGCCAATTCCAGGTCACAAACACAGGCACAGACATGACTGTCATGCCTAAACATTGCCAGTACACTGACCAAATACACAATTCTCTTGTAATTATGAAAATGTACTGTTGCTAACTGTAAATCTGAAATTCAATTGTAATAATGTTCCTGTTCACTCAAGACTAATGGACACATCAGAGGTGGGACAGGTAAGTGTCCAGTGTGGAAGAAATGATGAATAACAGAGAAAGCTCAAAGAATCAAAGAGAATCCTGTTCCATTCACACTAGAAATTCTAGATAATCTCTTCTGACACTGGCCTTAATTCACTTCAGATAAACTCATTATATTATATGCGTTACAAGTATTGCATCAAAGGTTCTCAGGATGAAAGAAAGACATTTTGACATTAAAACTTAAAGAAGTGTATAGTTGATTCACACAAACTTCAACTGGGGGGATTTGTGATTTGAAAATGTGTCAGAAAAAACGAGGTGAGGATACTGAATAGTGTCAGTATCTGTAAAGTCTGTAACTGTTAAAACAGTTCATTTCATGATACAAATGTTATTAACATCACCAGTAAAACCACTTGCCTCAAGACTGCAGGCATGCAAGAAAAAATGAACAATAATAACCAGCCCAAATTTTAACCACCATAAAAGTACTACTTTTTTTTTTGGCATAAATTCCAACTCAAGACTGTTTTTATGTGATGTACATTGCTAATGTATGAGCCATTCTATGGATATATACAAGCTGTTCACGAGGAAAAAAATTTTAAACATGCAAAATATACATTTTTCATGGCACTGGCCACGAACAATACTGCCTTCTGGGAAGTGACACTGTGTGGTCTGGACATGTAGAAGAACCTGCTGCCCCCACCATCAAGACAAATCTATCCTGATCAGGGATGCAAATTACACATGCCTGAAAACTTAAAACTTCCAAAATTTTGTATACTAGCAAGATGACAGAAGTCCCCACTTAAAAGAAAACTTGTACTGGAATTGAATGATGCTGGCCTCAGGTGTTGTGGTGTAGAATTCATTTAAGAAGCACATTAATTGGTTTAGTTACATGTCCACATACTGACTATAAGGAATATTTACCTTAAATCAACCTTTACTTTTGCTCTTGCATAGAGTGCTTCGAATGAGTCAGGCTTAAGTTTCAGAACTTGGTTAGCTAACTCCACAGCCTCCTGATGTTCCTGAAATCAAAATAACATGATTTGTCACATATGTAACTTTCCACATAATACTTAGTCTTCAATATGAAACCAAAAACTAAGATAAAAGGAAAGGAACTGAAAGAAAATGGTGCTATTTAGAAAAGTATTTGCAAGCCAATGATCTCTCATCCAGAGAAATCCTACCAAGTGTGGTGTGTCCAACTGTGATTGTGAAGCCTCGACAATCAGTAGGCCCCGGCCCACTAGCGCCTGTTACGCTATGTGGGGTGAACTGCAAACCAGTTAAGTACTCTAACACAATTCTGTGATTGTGATGAAGGCATGTAAGGCACACATCAGTTGCTTCGGCTACTCACAGGCTATGCCTGTCATGCCGTACTAAGTTGGTCTTACTATTTTAGCCTGAATATGGGGAATGACCTTATCCCCAAAACACCAAAACATATGTGTTTTGTTTAATTATTTTAAAAAACACCAGATGGTGGACAAAGTTCATGAAGTACTCCTTTCCTGTCTTGTTTGTGAACAGCTGTTACTGATTCTAACAACTGTAGGAAAACATCAAATGAATTACACGTACTTTCCCAAAACATTCTAACTCACTATACATAGATCACTGATCTCCATGCTCAATTATTGCAGATGTTACTGGAAATGTCACCTCACAACAATCAATACAGTTTGAAATTATTTTTTCATGTACTTCATTAAATATCAACCATATTACCAAAAAGTTCCAAATAATACTTTTAAGTCTTCATGACATCTAGATTTTGACGTTCTGTGCCAGTTTTGTATGAGCAGCCATTTTTCAGTAAAAAGCTGATCACATCTACTGTGAACGTCACATAAAGTACCGGATTATACTGGACCAACAAAAATCAAACTAAATTCACCACGTAATTTTTCAGAGTACACTTTCAATACCACATTTATCAAACTGAGACAAAACATGTGACTCGGCACAGAAAATTGGATGCACTTCATGCAAAGAGCACATAAAACCTAAGGATTAAAATAAAATTACAATCCTACATGTTTTTCTGTGTTCATATTCAACCTGATGTCTTAAATTATTGGGAGGTCAAAATGAAAGTATGTGAAAACAGAATATTGAAAATAATACTTGGAACAAAAAGACATGAAAAAAACAGGAACTGGCAGAAAATAAAACTGCCTAATGCAAAGACTTCAGGACACACCTTGAATGTACTAGTTTTCAGTTTGTTATTTTTGTCTTTACATCAACACCAAATACACTCAGCTACGTGTTCCTTGAATGCTTTTTGTTCCTGTTGAAACAGCATGCACAAAATAGTACAAAACCTTTCTCTACAGGCAGTGTAACTAGAATCATAATTTGTTACCAAAATATGGGTTCAGGTTTATATCAGCCCTTAAAAATGTTGGGGTGAAGGTGTTAATATTGTTATTAATTTATGGTGGCTAATTCAAGGTTGAGATGTGTAGAGTATGAATGATGATTGGGGATAACAAATTCACAGAGAAAACATTGTTTGAAAAATATGATCAATGGACACAACTTTGGCTAATGAACTGTATATGGAGTATATTAACCTTTTAAAGCCTAGCGGTAACATTACGTACCAGCAGGTTTAACATTAAAAAATTCTACGTGGTGCCCACATTGCGTTTATGTGTTTTGTACGGATCTCAGAACAAACAGCAACTTTTGCCTTATAAAACATTAAGAGACTGGTTTCTATAACCGAAGTGGAGAGTGTTTACAGCGCGGTACGCACTGAGTCCTTATATAAAACAGATACGCTTCGTCTTTAGAGGGTTAAACTGGACATAAGATTATAGGCTGATGGGATGTGAACAGCAATGAACTTACAAATAACATGCAGACTATGAGGGATATTACAGTTACACAGTACGAAGGACTTTTTTGAACAGGTAAGGTAAGGCAATCCCGTTACAGGCCTCGACAGGCCCACAGGGTTCCAGGAGGTTGAAGCTCCCAGATTTCCAGACAATTGGCACTTGAAGGCGGTAGGTTGTCAGCCCTATGCACCGGCTGACTTTACCCCCCAAGCAAATATTCCTGGTACTCATTTCTGTCAGAGGCTGAGTTGACCCCAGGGCCATAGTGCGACCGAAAGGATTATGTCAATGAAAAATTCCAGTGACACCATCGGGAATCGAACCCGCGACCTTCCGGTTTGTAGCGCAGTGCTTCAACCAGCTGAGCCACTGCGGCCCCTTTTTGAACAGGTGAAAACTTGTTTTTTTTGTTGAGAAAGTGCCAAGGTATTTCTCCATTAGTTTACTGGTTGAAACTAACATAAATGCCACTTACATTCATCTTCCGTTTACATCGTGATTGGTTTAGTAGAAAATTGATGCGAAGCTGCTTGAATGTGGCTGCATGTTCACCCAGATCTTCAGCAGGGAATTTCTTGAGGGCATATTGGTAACGGTGAGCAGCCTCTTTCAGCCGATTCTTCCTGTACAGAACATTTCCATCTTCCAGCAACTTGTTCAGTAGAATCAGCCTGCAAGAAACAGGTGATTTATGTAGTTACAGCTGAAAACAATCTTGAAATAAACTGTGATAGCTCATAAAGTAATGTTTCAGACTATGGGCTGAATTGCTGATTCTGAACAGGTGCAGTTCTCTTTGTTACTGTCACGTCTAACTGCTTCTAGCAATCACATGGCCTACTGTCTATTAAGTACCACAGGCTATTTCTCTGAGGTGACTGTGGTCAAAGGATGAAGATGGGCTTCACCTCCAATCCCCCCCACATATATATAGTAACTGAGGATTTTGCAGTTGACCTTGAGTGTTTTTTTTGTGCTAGGTAAAGCCGACCATCCCTTATTTGTTGCTAGTAAAGGATGTATTCCAATTAAAAATACATTGGACTGAAGTACAGTCACGTTTTGTGCATGTAACATAACAGTTATTTTCTGTAGTGTTCTATGTGGTGAGAGCTGTACATAAATTTGACTTTCGGCTTGTTATAAACAAAGAGCCTAACAAATGGCGACCAGTGGAAACAAGGTCATGCAGTGACAGAAGCTTATGTTTTTGACAGCATCTATAATTTCCCCCAGTCATCGTCACAAGTATTACGTAACTCCACCCATGCTGTGCAGGTTAACTGCATTCTCTTGAGTAAGGGACAGTACCATCCTGGCACAGCTCTTATGCCCAGGGACGAGTTAATGTTTCTTACATGTCTTCAAGATACAACTCCTCTGATATGTTACACCAGGTTCACTGGTAAAGAGTTACCAATGTTTTGCACAGTCTAGTGCCTCCAGCATCAGAATCAAGCAGATTGCATGCCCTCCCTCCAAAACGTCTGTAACTATTTACCACTTGACACATTGTGATACTGCAGAAGTGTTGAACCATCCTCAGCACCATTATATGAACCTCAAATCTGCCATATGTAAATTTTCTAAACACAGTCTCACCTATGCACAAATACGAATTGCACAGTACGTATGGTCAAAAAGACTCTTGCAAATATAGACACATCATACTGACATACCACCACTGTGCCACTACTGGCATCACTGTATCATTCATGAGTTCATTTATGTATGTACACAAAAACATCTGTATTATCTAATGTGATCTTTGCAATGTTTAAGAATAAGCTACAGTTACTGTAGCAAAGTATGCAGCGTGAAGTGGCTACCAATCATGTTTTGTATTTGGATGGTATTCAGTTCAAAGTGTGTTTCGGGCCCAACTATCTTGAGGTTTCTAGTGATGAGCTCTGTTCCTCAAAAAACATGTTTAATTTCAAATAACAACTGCACTGCATACAGCATTATTAATCATCTTCCATGTCTAAATCAATAAACATACTACATGAAAACAATCAGTGCCATATCAGACAAACCAATGTGAATTTAAATGGCATAACAAAGGAGAAAATAAATAGACATGTATTTGCTCAGTCAACCAGTGACTGCTTATAAGCTGGGTGAACAGGATTTAATTCCTAGCAGTGGGAGGACTGTCCTTCTTCAGCACATCTAGGCGACTCCTGTACCTTCAGTGCCTCCTAAAAACAGTATCAGGTAACTTTAACATCAACATCTAAGTCATGGGTCTCCAACCTTTATTCGCAAAGGGCCACGACTGTTTTTGTGAACTGGCTGGCGGGCCGCACATGTAAAAATCACAGTATATGGTACACCTATCCACCTACATTAAAAAATTATACATATTTTAGAATTCGACTACAAAAATGCAACGTTATATTACGTTAACTGCTGTAATAAGAGGAAATGTTATCTTGATAACAATCTTAAACACAAAAGCTTTTCTGTCTCTCATTGCTCTCTGCCAAGGTCATGCTGTACTTCTAACTGGATGGGTCGCGTGGATTTATTCTAACTAAAGACAAGTACATTATTGTTTAATTTTTATAGTGTACATATAATCTACAAGTGTGGGTGCAGGCTGCATAACACAACATGGCGGCGCCACAGGTTGGAGACCCATGATCTAAGTACTGATGAGGTTAGAATGAATGCGGCCTCAGGTCCACTACCCTTACACATGTTCACAGCACAGTACTTAGCCACTGGGACAGAAATACCTCTACTTTTAATTAAAACAATAGAACTTACATTATTTCTGGCTTGCCAGCAGCCATCGCCCATGTGGCTGGCCCCAGCTTGGCTCCTTTGCGTAAGAAGCAATGAACCACCTGTGTGTTGCGGCAGCCTATGGCCCGGTCCAACGGCCGCATACCATTGATGTCCACATGCTCAATCATTGCTCCTCTGTCCATGAGCAGCTGAAACCAGATCAAAACAGCTTGAAGTCTCCTGCTTACCTCTATCCAAGAATCAAGCAGCCTGTCCTGTCACAGACCGCAAGCGATAACTTCCCAGTCTCTTCTGATGAATTTCAGGATACTTATGTTACTTCATTTTGGTTTCTTCTTTTCTGTTTGTTTTTATCTAAATATGAGCTTTATGACTGAAATTAATATGACATATTGACAGAATTAAAAATATTTATAATTAAATTTGGGCTGCCTGAAACGAACAGCCCCTTTGGACTCATGGTCTCGGCACTGCGTAGCACCCCCAGCCTCCAGGCCTGCAGTATAGTATATGTCTAATTAAATAACACAAAAATTAAATCAGTTATCCGTTTATTTAACAATATTTCCTCAACTGTATAGGTTACATAACATTAATGACAGAATGATTAATAATTAATAGGAAAGGACAGACAGAAAGAAAAGATAGCATGCCTGATCCACTAACCAGGTAACAGCCTAAATAAATAAATAAATATATAAATAAGTAAATGACAACCACACTGCCTGACTATCTGTCTGTCTGTCTGTCTGTCTGTCTGTCTATCTATCTATCTATCTATCTATCTATCTATCTATCTATCTATCTATCTATCTATCTATCTATCTATCTATCTATCTGTCTGTCTGTCTGTCTAACTATGACTAACTAACTAACTAACTAACTAACTAACTAACTAACTAACTAACTAACTAACTAACTAACTAACTAACTAACTAACTAACTAACTCACTAACTACATTCAGCACAGTCCTCCTTCAGAAGTTACTAGTTCCTCATCTAGTCGAGGAATTTCCTCCATTTTTTGGAACCCAAAGGTTCATTACCACATTCACAGCAGCCTGCCACTTGTCCCTATCCTGAGCAAGATAAATCCAGCCCATGTCCCCTCACCCTATTTCATTAACTTCCCATTTAATATTATCCACCCAAGCACTCTCCTTCCTTCAGCCCCCACCCCCCCTCCAGATACCTGCATGCATTTCTGTTCCTTCCCCCATGAGCCACATGCTCTGCCCTTCCTATCATCTAGAAGCTTCTCATCATGCAGTTCCCTCTTTGCTATAGTTTTGTTTGGAGGGAAGTCACTTGGCCACATTATTTGCACAGAGGAGATGTGTTTTCCAGACTCTGCTATGGTTTCCATTTTTGTGAAGACTCACAAAAAAGATTTATGCCTTGTAGTATGTACGGGCAGTAGGGGCAGCACACCCCACAGCACACCTTTCATAGGTTAAGGGGGCATGTAGTTTTGTAACCAGTGGAGTCTGTGAATGACCTTAAAAACAGCCTCATTCAAACTTCATACAGCAGTTTTGTGGATTCTGCCTGACAAAGACACAAACTGGATATGAAATGCTGCATTCTCCCAGCAGAGAGACTTACAATATTTTAACTCTTTGATGACTAAAATTAAACTACACTGCATGTAAAGATTCAATTCATACTGAACAGAAGTGAAAGACCAAGCAGTGAATGCTACACAGTGAAGCAAGTGCTGTTTATGAGCCATGGAGAACTCATAAATACACTGTGTGGAACAATTGCACAGTTCTTGGTGCTGAGGTCGGTGGTACATACACTAAAAATTAAGGCTTAAAAGGGTGAAAGTCATACTCAATCATCAGCACAAAATCAAACACCAGTCTGAATATCTACTAATCATTAAACTAATATTATTAAAATTGTATTTGTGACTTTAGAATCCTGTCTTATATAATTCTACTTCAGGGATGTTGATGCCCATGTACCATTTGAGACATTTGTAGTGTTTAGTCACTGCTCCTAACAATGTGCTTTACTATAATAAAATATCTTAAGGGCAGTGACTGACCTTCCATACATTCTTCCAGCCATGATATCTATTGGTCAGCAGCTTCAGAACACAGTCATAAGCCTACAGTCATTATAAACCAACCACTGGCATATTATGCCCTCACCTGAACCAAACTGGGATTTCCTTGGAAAGCTGCTAGGTCCAGGGGAGTGCGTCCTGTCTTGTCTGCATGGTTAACATTTGCCCCGCGATCCAGCAAGCATTGCGCAGCCTGCACTCTGCCACGCAGACATGCCCAACCCAAGGCAGTGAGTCCTTCCCGGTCCTGTCGCAGCATACATGCCCCTGTAACAACAGCAGAACAAAACTGATCATAATGAAGTGGTTCAAGTGATGCAGCAAATTTCACAGGAGCAATGATTTAGACATATCTCCCAGGATTCATACTGCCGCATTAGCGGAGTTACATTTCCATACTCTCAGGATTCCAAGACATTCTTCACAAAGCTGTATAGCGTTCGAAACTGTGGAGTTGGAGTCAGAGTCAGAGTCATGGAGTCAGAGTCACAGTTGGAAGGAATTTTAGGTGGAGTTTGAGTCGGTAAAAATGTACCGACTCCGACCTCAATCTAAAATCTTATCTAGATATTCTCAATCCAGAGCCCTGATAGCTACAGCAACCATTAGACTTACACTCAAATATAGGTTATAAGTCTAAAAAGTAGCCTGATGATTCATGTGGTGGTGATGAAATGTCTTACAGGTTTACCATTATTAATATATATTGGGCTTTTATGAAGGAGTCAGAGTCGGAGTTGGAGTTTTAAAAATCAAAGAGTTGGATTCGGAGTTGGAGTCTTAAAAATCGAGGAGTCAGAGTCAGAGTTGGAGGTTTTGTGTACCAACTCCACAGCCCTAGTTCAAAACACTTGTAAATACCAACAAAATACATGGTACCATTCTACCTTTGTCGGACTCAATAAAATATCTAATCTTGGGAAGTTTATACAATGCACCCTTGTGCATCTGTGACAATGGAGGGGAGGGGAGGGGAGGGGAGGGAAGGGGGGCACATGGATAATTGAGAAATGCATATAATCCAAAATGTACTTCAGTCAGCCACAATCAAAAGATGAAACTGTAATTTAATTATTACATATGCTTATTGTTTACATATAGAGTTGGTGATTTTTGTTTGTTTTGAGGATTTTATTCAAGCACTCAACACTAAATCACGTTATTTCCCACACCTGTCGTTAGCCACTAGCAACTTCCGATCATGTGAGGATAATCCATAAAGTGGACAATCCACACACAGATAATAGAAAGTACATTGTAGTTCCTTAACATTTTAAAGCCTAGCGGTAACTTTACATACCACCAGGTTTAATATTAACCTTTTAAAGCCTAGCGGTAACTTTACGTACAACCAGGTTTAACATTAAAAAATTCTACGTGGTGCCCACATTGTGTTTATGTGTTTTGTACGGATCTCAGAACAAACAACAACTTTTGCCTTATAAAACATCAAGAGACTGGTTTTTATAACCGAAGTGGAGAGTGTTTACAGCGCGGTATGCACTGAGTCCTTATATAAAACAGATACGCTTCGTCTTTAAAGGGTTAAAAGATTCTACGTGGTGCCCACATTGCATTTATGTGTTTTGTACGGATCTCAGAACAAACAGCAACTTTTGCCTTATACAGCATTAAGAGATTGGTTTTTATAACCGAAGTGGAGAGTGTTTACAGCACGGTACGCACTGAGTCCTTATATAAAACAAATACGCTTCGTCTTTATAGGGTTAACTGGTCAAGAAATTTCAACTCTTACAGAATCCAAAGCTACCCAACTCTGTTTACAAAAGGGTGCCACTACACAAAATCCAGTCAGCTAAACCTGATCTACATCCAGTTACTCTAAGGTTCATTTTAATACTATCCTTCAAAACACCTAAATCTCCTAAGTGATTTCTTCATTTAACAGTTATGATTTAGTGTACTTATTTCTCATTTTGATAATGCCCTGCCCATTGCATCCTCCTTCATTTAACCTTTAATGGATGGACAGAGGCCAGGAACACACTGTCCCATTGAATGTGTATCTTTTTCATTCGAAAGGGAAGACAATGTAATGACATTAATAATATTCAGTGAATAGCACAGATTATAAAGCTCCAATTTTGGATGGCTCAAGACAACTCACCACCTCCTTCAACACTCCAAAAATGTCAAACTCCAGATTGTGTATCAAAAATATATAAACTAAAAGTTAAATGTCAATTGTAACAGAACTGAATGATGCTTTAAAAACATTAAGCAATTAATATTGGAGGGGTCTTTATAAAGCTTCCTTCTCCAAGTTGAGTACTATTATTTGTGACCCTTTGAAGTGCACAGAGTAGCTGTCATACTTCAGACCACTTACCCTTATCTAGGAGCAACTCTATCAGCCCAACATGGCCCTCTGAGGCTGCAAGCATTAGAGGTGAACGCCCCACTGGGTCACACTGTTCCAAAGGTGCGTGGTGCTGTAACAGCCTCTCTGTCACGGCCCAGTGCCCCTCCTTCACTGCCAGGAGCAACGGAGCCATTTCCTGCAAAGCATGGAAATGTTATTTTATAAAAATGGACCTAAAATAGGACATTGTACATCAATCCCTAAGTTGGACACAGATACAAATCTGAAAACCAGTCTAAGCACCATATGAATTCACAAGTCTTCTGACCACATGAATTTCAATATTGAAATGGGAATTTTCTGAATAATTAAACTGTGTCAAGGATTAATAATCAATGTGTTCAACTGCATTAGCTGACCTGATCAAGGGAATGTCACAGATTTCACAGTAGATGTATATATCTATAATATGTCTTCACAAAAATTCCGTACATCACATTATAAAAATTTGTGTTACGGGCAGCATAGCGATACATTGCACAGTATGTTCTTACTCCCAATTTACCAAAACATTATCTTAAGGAAAGATGTGTATTTTTACAAGCTCTATCTCTACACCAATTTTGTAACCCTAAACTGAATGGCAGAGAGTTCAGTCAGTGCAGTGACTAGACTATAGGCTGGACAATCCAGGGTCTGAATCCTGGGAGAGGCAGGACCTTTTCCAAAACTCCCAGACCAGCTCTGGGGCCCACCTAGCACTCTGTTCAATAGGTACTAGGGGCTCTTTCTGCTCTGCGAAAGTGGCTGGGGTAAGACCCTGACCACTCACCTACACTGTGCGCTGAGGTTAAAAGTGCGTGAAGCTGTACCTCCAGTCCCCTTGTATGCCTTCGTGGCGAGGACAGTGATAACTTTAACTCTACCTTTTACATTTCATGGCAGTAGCATTGTTCACAATTTCAGATGATAGCCACTTTCATATTGCACACGATAATAAGTTATTCCCTTCCCTTTTTCTGAACAGTGTACCCTCACTATTGTCAAGCAGATTTGATTCAAACAAGTATGTAATTTCTGTTGACACAATTGTTTACTAATATTACTATTTTAGGGTATATGGCATATGTTTCGATTCACATTTAGGCCACCTTCAGATCAATATCTTACATAAAATAAATTACAATTGCAAGTGTAACATATATTGATAGACTGATATTTCAACACTTACTGAAAACCTAATACATGTTGTATATGGGTATTACAATGTTTTAAGCAAGGATTGAGATTTGCATCTACACATGCAATTGCAATTTATTTCATTTAAAATACTGGCCTTAAGATGACCAAAATGTGGGTGTGAACATGTTGCCATGTACTCTAAAGATCTAAACAGTAATATTAATTAACAGCTGTGTCCACGACAATTACCTACACATCTGTAATACTAAAAAACAAGACAGCAGCACGTCTAAAATGAGACCTCATTCAGTCTTAACACATATAACAATTAGTTATTCTGTGACCATATAATGCTGTCCTAATCTTGTGCTATCTTTTGGAAACAGTTTGAGCTAAGCTTCATTGAACAGTTGTCACAGTCCAACACCGACAATTGCATGTTTCATCTGCTGTCATTAATTGCTTCCTTGCACTGTGGCATTCATGAAACACACGCAATTTCTATCACGTCAGGACATCTGGAACAAATCATGCAAAGAGATCTCTTAGTGTGCAATATCACACTCATAGCTGACCTTCCTGTTGACGGCAGAGACGCTGGCCCCTCGGACAAGAAGGGCTGCACACACACTGTGGCAGCCATTACAAGCTGCCACTGTTAGTGCTGTTTCCCCTGTCAGTGTGTCGTGAGCATCTGCCTTTACTTCTGCCATATCCAAGAGATACTCCACAATCTGCAGACAGAAAGATATATCATTACTGTGCCTGTTATGCACTTCCAAACAAATGATATTATAGTGAAGCTGTGGAGGGTTAGGAATGGTGTTAAAATCAAGTACCAAAAGCTATATTTTACATATATTCACACACTAACTACACTGTTGACAAAAATGTTGGTCTCTTCATGATGAAATTTGGTTTTGAAGTAAATTTTGTTTCAAAAAAGCATCCTTTTATACAATCAGTGCAAAAATTAAGTGAACTAGGGAAAGGTCAGGTCTGTCACATATCATCTCTTAAAACACTACACGAGTTTTGATGGCACTGGGAAAAGAGTGGCGTCCCCCACAACAATTCATTAAGTAAGTGTTACTTTGACTGAAGTTGGTGTAATATCAAACATAACCCAATTTTCTCAAAAATGGTACAAAAATGGAATATTACACAATTCAGAATACAATAATATCTATAACAATTATAGGAAACATTTTAATGTTATGAATATTTAATGAAGTACAATGGAATATGTTCTGTACATTATGTCATATGACTGATTGTAGATTCAAATGAATAAAATTAAAGTGCAAATTCCACAGCTATTATATTATGAAGTATACCACAAACATGAGTTCTTATTCAAAAAACTTCATAATGTGAACCAGATATTTAAATATGTTATACTCAGCATATTTGGAATTAGGAAATATCTGGAATTAACTTGATAATGGTTAATTTTAGCTGAACCAGGCTGTTGCAGTTCATATCAGTTAACAGACTGCACTTATAATTATACTTAATAGCTGACGAAACTGGAACAGTAAGTGCTGAATAGCTGCGACACTGTATACCTAGCAACATGGTTTGTTTTAGGTATGTAAGTGTGAACACCCTGCATAAAGGAGATAATGTAGTAGTAGTAGTAGTAGTAGTAGTGGTGGTGGTAGTAGTTGAAGCCCTTGTGGCCCCGATGCACACAGACCTTACACACAGAGAACGTAACATAATAGGTATGTCACTGAGGATGTAATTGACAACTTGACCCAAGCCGATGGACACCTGAGTACAGTCTGACACTTGTCCTTAAAGCACTGAGCCAAATAATAACATTCAGTGGAAGGAAGGAAGGAAGGAAGGAAGGAAGGAAGGAAGGAAGGAAGGCAGTTTGTCAGTGTAGCTAAATGCTGAAACTCACTTCAGTGTGCCCCTGAGCAGCAGCCGCTACCAAAGCCTGTTGTGCTGCACTGCCCAGCTCCACTTCTGTCTCAGGGTTGCGAAGGACCCAGTCACATGCCAGAAGATAGCCCACTACATTCAGGCGGCCATTCCTTGCAGCATGAACCAGGGGACAGCGACCAGCTGTGTCTGCATGACCCAGGCTGGACCCAGCTGCCACTAGCTGACGAACTACCTCACAGTGGCCTCGTGTCGATGCTAATGAGAGGGCTGTACAACCCTGACTATTTGTCAGTTCCACATCGGCACCAAACTCTAGCAGGACAGACACCATTTCAGCGACACCTTCATGTGCGCACATGCACAGCACTGGCGCATTGCCCAGGAACTCAGTTGTGTGGTTTGGAGAAGCCCCAGCCAGCAGTAATAGACGCGACACCTGTTACACGACAATTTTCATTAAAATCTGCTATCATCAACAACACCCTATAGGGCGTACCAGTGAAGAACATTTTGCATGATGTGGCAGGATATATCAAACTGAATTAAAAGGTATATATGATAAAGATATGCACACATGTCACATGCATACATGCATAACCTGACAGTATTTTGCACACCACAAAATGCACTTCCTTCCTGGAAAATATTGCATAAAATTCTCCTGTATCCTGAGATCCACAAGTACTTAAAATGTAAAAAATATATCCTTTCCCCTTAAATTCCCTTCTAAAATCATGGTGAGTCTTATGATATGCAAAATACAGTACATCTACATTATTATTCATATTTCAATGCACTTCTCATGTCAAAAATTGTTTGTAATGTGCATTACGGTTAACATAAACATTCAGCCAAGTAACGACATTTTAAGAAGTTTCACGTCTCATGAGATGTTACATCGTCTTGTCTGGTAAACTGCCACAGATGTTCTGGAGGAGTGAAGTGCCTTCATCTTCAGGGTCAAGAGGGCCAACAAACCTCCCAACAACTTACGAAACAGAAGACAACAACACACAAAACATTAAAATTAGAAATGCCTACTTTGAAAAAGCACAGAACCTAACAAGTATACGTAAACATAAAATATACTCCTACAGCAACAGTTTAATGTCAAAACAGTAGCACTGTGTGACGAGACGACAGATAAAAAGGGTTCAATACAACCTTCTCTTGTGCTTGGCCAAGAAACTCTATTGTGTTAACGATGTACTTGAATTTGCATGACAAACGGGGAGGACACACATGCTGATTCTTATTCAGAGCTCTAAACAACATAGAACCTACCTTAACATTGGGGCTATATATGTTTCTGAGTGTGCACAGTGCTGAAGACACATCCTCAGAGCTGCTGGCCACCCAGTGCGCTTGCAGATCTCGTGACGAGTACTTATGCAACGTCATATTCTTGTATAGGTGGGCTTTCAGGATGTGATGTCCTAACTCCAATGTCTTTTCTGCATCGAGAGGTGACTGAACACGCGACAGCCGGAATGCAATGCCTGCATGACCTGAACGTAGATCGCACAGAAACTTGTTGCTCTCGCCTTCATCACGACGGATGAGCCACTCTCGGAATGAAGGATGGAAGAACATGTATGTGTTGTCTAGTCGCTTGATCAACAGACCTGACAACAACTGAACAATAACATGGATCAGTAATGAATACAGAAAATTTATCTGTGAAGCTCCAGTATACAGGATATACACAAAAGAATGGTGCGGTTTCAAAAGTTAACAAGAAATTTATTTCTCACCTTACACAGGCACAACGTACGCCGTCAGCAGTGGCAACTGTCCAAGTTTCTCATGCATTAATCATAATCCTTCAATGTGTGCACCCTGGGTCACATGACACACATCCACATGGTAATCAAATTCATCCCAGACTCGGTGTAGCATGTCCGCTGTAATGGTCTGCAGTGCACGCGTTATCTGATCACGAAGTTCCTTGAGGGACGTGGGCAATGGTGGTACGTAAACGCTGTCTTTTACCGCGGTTTATGTACCACCATTGCCCATGTCCCTCAAGGAACTTCATGATCAGATAACGCGTGCACTGCAGACCATTACAGCGGACATGCTACACC
>BLKM01000869.1:393778-468893 GCA_013340265.1 Coptotermes formosanus | reverse complement strand
CCCCCCCCCCCCCCCCCCCCACCGCAAAGCATAATTTCATCTGAACAGTCTGTTGCATAAGCTACAAATTCCGGAACTTCACATTTTTATGGAATAGATGTGTAAGAAATAAATGATTATTTTTTCCCCCACTTTTCCAGTTCAGCAATCAGTACATATGCCAGAAATTCTACAACTTACTTACTTTCAGCACAAGCTGATGAAAACATTTACTATTATTGTCATCTTTGTTATTTTTCTCTTTTCTCTGCACCTCAACAATTAAGAGAAAAGAACTGTGCCAAGATCCAAACACATACAACCTTTCAAGATTTCTTAATTTTTCCGGCCAACAATTCATTGCATTAAATACTGGACATGACTAAGTAAAGCACGATGGGTGGATGGATCAGTACACAGGCATTCCGTAATTATTAAGCAATGTACATGAATAAAATGCATCCACAACCTCCATTTCTCCAGCATATTCCTGTACTGCGTTGCTCAGCAAAATATTAGCTAAGAAAAACAACACTGAAAATTACAAATGACAAATTAAGTCTCATCTCTTGAACACAATTCTAATCTTACTAAAAATTTAAAAACAAAAGAATAATGGGTCCAATTAAATTATACGTTTGGAAATACCAGACAAAATTTTAGTGGTGTAGATGCATATAGTGTCCAAGCCTATCCATTAAATTCCATAACAAACTAAACAGAAGTCTGAATTCATTCCAGAACTAAATTCCAACAACAATTGAAAGAATTAAGAAACTTTAATGGCACTTGCCTGACAGAAGTGGTAAGCAACAACATGTGACGCGAGGTGTCGAATCCTCTCTGAGACTAGATTGATTTGGCAGTATATGCTCTGAGATCCACTGGGCCTCTCTTTCTCATTGCATGAATACAGATCTATAAAAGAAGCAAAATAAATTTTAAAAACTTAATTCAACTGTTCAATTATGAGCTTATAAGCCCAGCAATGCATTATTTATTATTTTGGCTTCTTCACTTTCTTTTTCTGTTCCCTTTCCTTTATAACACTGAACTGTGGAAGGATGAAGTCTTGGCCTATTTCAAAGAACTATCCTGGAACTCCCCTGGATGACCTGCAGAAAATGACAGAAAAACAGGCAATATGGTTCTGAAAGTTTGTGGCATTTACAAAGTACCTCTATGTGAGAACTTTCTTTGGGCATCCTCAACAGCACGGATAAAGGTGGCATACAGTGTTTTGGAGACTGTGTGTCTACCTGTAAGCAGCTACTACAGACAAGCCAACTCTAAATGTGAACTCAGTGAACAGAAAAATAAAACAAAAAAAAGTTATGTACCGGAGGGAGTCCTAGTGGAACAGGTACAGTAATGGCAAATGGTCAACACGTTGCAGTCATTTGGTTACACAAAGAAAGTTTGCTTACATAAAATATATTCCCTTCTTGTATCTGTACAGTGCATAAAATATATTATCCTTTATTCCTTTCACAACTTGTTCTAATAATGAGTTCAGGTGGGTTTGGTCATTCTTGTTTAAATGATTCTTCCAGCACTAATACAACTTCACGCTCAACACTGCACAGAAGACTTGTGCTCTACACGACAGTTAGGTTCCTGACACGGGGCGTATACCCTAAATTGCGTATAATCAGAACACCCCCCTTGACCTTCCTATTCCCCTCCCTTAAAGATGTAAAATCAATCACATGTGCGTTAGTACGTACATGTATGCAGATTAAAGTATTCTTATGGGAAAAATAGTATGGAAAAAATAATACAGCCAACAAAACAAATCAAACAATTTATTGATAACAGAACGCAGGGCTCAGTCACTTGTTTGAAGAAGTTTATGCTGCATGCTCTTCCAGTTTTTTTAAGAACATTGCTACCAGTAACTGCCTTTGTTTAAATTTTAACTCACTGTACCTTTCTTACTATGGGCATGAATCCTCTTCGATTGCCTGATTAATTTTTTGTCAGTGATTGTCTATACATAAATGAATATAAAAATATTTGTGTAACAGCCTGTGACTCTACTGCAATAGCAGCAGCAGTAGTAGTAGTAGCAGCAGTAGTAGAACAGCAAGATAAAGATAAGCTCAAAGTATCAAGAGCATGACACGGCGTCCTAACTCCACGCATTCTCAATTTGGGACAATGTAGCTATGACTGTTATGTCATGCAAAGACACAGCAAGATTTCCATATAGTAAACTTCATAGGATCATAATGGTTTTAACTGATTATGAAAATATGATCTGGGGGGAAAACAAGAAGAAAATATACTTCAAAATGGAAACAAAAGCATCATATATGCCAAGTGGTCGATATTTTAGCAATGCTGGGGAATTATATGCACAAAATATTAATCACGCATCGAACGAGTTATCAACTGAATCATTAGCAGAATGAAATGAGATGCTTGGCTGCTTGCGAAGTACATCGAACACTTGCCTTGCTGATATTTGGGATCTCTTCTCCTCCCAAAGCAGCTGTAGTCAACCAGCTGCAAGATCAGTGCTGACTTGCCAGTACCCGGGCTGCCTGTAATAAGTACCCCTGGGCTGGCCGAACCCAAAGACTCCTCCATCTCACGGATAAGCCAGTGTCGGCCCAGGAACAAAGGGTCAGGTTCTTGCAGGGGCACCTCAAAGAACAGAGGCTTCAGAGTAAGCTGCGGTGCACGGTACTGGGCAAACCTAACTGTAAACACATAAGATTTTGAAATCAAATATTGTGAAAGTGTTACACGAAATACTCAAGGTTGCAGGAATACAACTTAATAGGAAAGGATTTGTATGTGGTCTCGTGGCATGTTTCACCTAAATAAACTTCCATGTATTGACCTTACATAAAGACAAGATGTGACCAATCCTACTGTTTTCACTGATTTTTGGACCAGTAGAGAAAGTGGTAAAGTTTGACTTAATGAACAGTGGCCAACCAAGCAAAAAACAGGGTATCGATCGAATGATTAAGTGCATTTCTCAGCATTTAGCTGCATAGCACAAACTGAACATCCTGAAATAATTTATTCCATTTGCAACACATTTAAACTGAGGGGGAGACATTACTAGCCACCAGTCTCCATTAATTCATGTATGACTTGGAGCCATGCACGTTTCTTGGTGCCTGGTTATACCCAATTGCATAGGATGAAATCATGAGACTCTTCTTCCTTAGTACTACAGTCCCTTAAACTTGGTCTTGGCTTCCCTGACAACAGATGGCCAATGTGTTCTGTCTGAAGCTCTTGTGTCTCCAAATTTTCATGCCAATATTACTCAATTCCAATTTAACATCATCCATCCACCTTAATGTAGGACTTCCTTTTTTTCTCCCTCCTATTGTTTTGCCTTCTGAAATGATGAGATTGGTGAAGATTTAAATGCACAGTACAGTATTTACAATATGAAGCACAATAATAGATGGAAGATTCAGATGAGAATTCTAGAAAAGAAATTATCATTCTAGCAATTTTTGCATAATTACTGGCTTTACGTTAACAAGCAAATAGATGTAAAATGCCACTCAGAAGTTTCCTTCATTAAGCTCATGTTCTAAAATGTGATACCGAACTTTCTCCAAGTATCAAACTTGTTAAGAATTCTGTGATGAGCATTAAATTAAACTGGCTGAGGATACAGTATGATGGTAAGCTTATAGGCCAACTGCAACAAAATGTCATGTTCCAATCAGAGCATTGATCAGACAAAACAGAAGCCTCCTTCTGCAAGTAAGCAATAGCATGGTGTAGCATCTTTCATAAAGCAGAAAAATCAAAATATGAAGTTAAAACAAGGGAATAATGGACATTAAAATAAGGAAATTATTTTTGCTACAATTTAAATTTATTTTATTTGGTATCAAGGAATGTAACTATTACCTTAACCCTCACCCATCATTTCACTTTCCTTTTTTTCTTATTTAAAAGCACTGGTTATAACAATGGAAATAAGATATGGTAATGGCACAGAGGAAGAAACAATCAGACTATTTACCTTTTGGATCAATCGGGCCCTTAACAGATCCTGTTCGAGCAGACCTGCGTATTGAGGTTTTCCGATTCTTGAACATATTGAGTTCCTCTACCTGGCCAGGCTGAGATGCTGCAAGGGAAACAAATACATCAACGTCACTGAAATCATTTTGTCTGAATTTATCTACAAGCAAGGTTTTTTTTTGTTTAAGAAGTGCTTGCATTCTATTACACACAAATGTATTAGTCTGTGTCTCCAAACAGCGACATTCCAGCATTCACTTCTCAGCACACATTCTCAGTATCAAGTACAGAAGATGAGGAAGGAAAAATTAATAGCGTATCTGACCAAGTATTAAGTAGACTTATGTTCGCAAAATGCCTCCAGCAAAACTGGCCCACCTGCATGTGAAAGGCATTAAGTTCCTCCACATCCCCTCCACACCCCCCACCGAAAGAAACACTTGGCTAATGTTTCGGACACTGTGCATTGTGTAAGTTTGATAATGACGATGATGGCGGCTGTGGTGGCAGCAGCGGGGGTGGTGGTGGTGGTGGTGGTGGTGGTGGTGGTGGTGGTGGTGGTGGTGGTGGTGGTGGTGGTGGTGGTGGTGGTGGTGGTGGTGGCGGCGGTGGTGGTGGTGGTTGTGGTTGTGGTGGTGGTGGTGGTGATGAAGGTGACAATGACAATGATGAAATGTGGTCAAGAAAGAAGCCGAAAATATTTTAAAAACAAAGACCTTATAATAGAAATACAGCACATGTGGAATGTAAAAACAAAGGTGACACCAGGAATAATAGGGGCAACTGGAACCATCTCAAAATCATTCAGAAAATACCTGAACAACATATCGGGAAGGCATGACATCAAGGAACTACAGAAAACAGCTCTACTTGGCACCGCACACATACTTTGGAAAGTATTAATGTAAGAGCACAAAAGAGTTCAATATTGAAGACAGCGCTATATGCACCATGAATAGTAAGAGCGGAATAGCTGCGACACTCTATACTCTAGCAACATGGTTTGTTTCAGGTATATAAGTGTGAATACCCTGCATAAAGGAGATGATGATGATGATGATGATGATGATAATCCTTGCTGTTTGGCCCAACACAGTACAATTCCCATTTCTAGACTGGGACCATAGATTCAGCCTTCAATAAACACAGACAATGAACATGTCTGATATGTTAGCCAGTGTTATTATAACATATCATTGTCAGAATGCTTTGGAGTAGAAACACAACTTACTTGTGACAGAGTGTCTCCTGCTGACAGGACTAGATGAACAGTTACTCTGACTGGACACAGACATGAGTGATGTGATGCTTTCTGATGACGGATCCTTCAGCGTCCGAGTGTGACTATGGGCGTCTGCCTCTGAGGAACCTGAAGCGAACAGTGTTCACACAACTTTTTTCTTACACAATGCACAAAATAAAGAGAACAGTACCTTTATCCTCATTATCTATATATCTGTGTGTGTGTGTGTGTGTGTGTACAGTAGTGTTTTGTGATTAAAGTAAAAATATGTAACTTCTTTGGGGATTATTGAGGGAGAACTGAAATGAAAAGATGATGAAGGAAGTCAGCATGGCCAAATTAAAAATATTATTCTTGAATTTGTCTGACACAATTGAGAAAAATCACGGAAATAAATATCAAGATGGTCAGCACTGCAGTTGGGAGTGTGAGATATGTGACCACTCATCAAAGTCAGTTTAGTAACCATCTTCATACAAATGTTACACTGCAAAATGTACCTTGTAAAATGTATCTTTCTTTTTTAAATTTATTCAACACAAATCCTTCAAAGCAATGTCCTCCTAGTCTATTATTTACTGGTGACTCACAGTTCAGTGACCCCCACAATCAGTTTAATATCCAAGAAACTGCACATGATTTCATGTCAGATTCTGTCCAGTAATTTCTGAAGTGTCAGACATAAAATTAATGTAACCTGTAGCAGGTAGTTTGTCACAGGTGCCAATGAACAGAACACAAATGGCTCCACTGTTCAAAACAGTTTGACATTCAGAGAATCAAATACTGGTCCAATGCTATGTTATGTTTCACATTTTAAAATCTGACCTATTCCATTTAGGATGACCTCTGTACAGCATTATACAGGTCAGCAAGCAGCTTGTATACATCATCAACTTTCATAACATGCAACAGAAATCCCCCTGTGCCCTCTGAATTACTAAATAAATTCAAATAAACCTCATAGTCAAAATGAGCCCAGCTTTCAGAAAAATGAGGTTTCGGTCCAATGGCAGAACGAAATCCACAGCTTTCAAACTGGAACATGATGAGAGGTAATACATTCAAGATTAACATCTAGCATAAAAACAAAGAGTATCCCTTTCACGAATGCATCCTCAGCATTAGGGGACATGTTTCTACTTCTAATGCACAATCCTGTTGACGTACCTGTAAGTGTGGACACAGGGCTCGTATTTGTCGAAGCCAATGTATGAGCCTCCAGGCTAGCCAGTGACGAAATGGAAGCACATGATTCATGGCTATGAGAACTCCGATTGGCTGCAGACCCAGGTCGATGTGGTGGTGACTGAATTGCTCTTGCAGACCGACGGGCGTTGTCTCCCAACAACAGACCCAAGCGCATGTACAGATCATTCTGCGAGGATTTCTTTCCCTGGAACACCGGCTTTATGGTGCCACCTTCATCATCTGAAAGATCAATCTGCAGCTTCATTAAATGTCCTCCTAACAGGTGTTCGGAAAACTTAATACATGTGAATATGCAAGTCATTAATGAATTGAAGGTTTAATCCTTTCATGCCAGTCTCTAAAGACCACATATTCATACCTGCAAAATGTTTCATGCAAGATTTAAAAAATCAAGCTGTCTGTACAGTTTCTATGAAAGGAAGTTAACATACTGTTGCTGAATTTCACAGCCAGTAGTGAACAGTGTTCTTTCTTCTAGACAGAACGTTGCCTGAACTCAGGCATGACAAACAGGGTGTTCTTACACTCAATTTTCACGATCAAAAACAGTCCAGTAAATAACAGTTCAAAAACTTTATATATACTCAAGTTTTCATCACTTTTCCATTTTTAACAATATATTTTATTTCTATTTTTGTTTTCCACAAAAGCAGCACCATCATGGCACACAACTGAGTATGACCAGAGAAGAAAAACTGTATGACACCTTCAACAAACGATATGTTTCTAGCATTTACGGATTATAATGGTAACTGCACATAAAATACAAAGGTTCAGCCAACAAACTCTAGCATTACAAAAGGCCTTCTGCAGTTGATCCAATCAAAGATGGCACAGTTTGGGTTAGTCAATCCTACCAACTTGCAGGACCTTATGTGTGGTGTAAATGCCATCACACAAAGCATTTATAGATTAACCCTTTAAAGACGAAGCGTATCTGTTTTATATAAGGACTCAGTGTGTACCACGCTGTAAACACTCTCCACTTCAGTTATAAAAACCAATCTCTTAATGAGTTATAAGGCAAAAGTCACACTTTTACACAAAGTTGACATCACAGACTCAGTCTTTGCAACAGTTCCAACACCACAATCTCCCTCTATATCTTTCTTTGGGAAGGGGTTTTCTACAGAGAAGAATACAACAAACTTTAGAGGACCCAATTACTTCGACAGGCAAGCAAGTTGCACATACATGCACACAGATGTTGGAAGTTTTCTTCAAGTACGTAGAAGGGGCATATAAATAAGGTGCACAGCATTTACATTAACTGTGTTAGCTGGACAAATATGGTTAATGTGAATGCTCCACCACTGACAGGAATAGAATTTGAACACGCAGTTACAAAATGGGCTCAGCTCTCATATTTTGTTACAATAGTAGCAGAACCTCACCCACTTTGTGTGTTCAATCTGTTCCAGAGAGTGTTGGAGTGCTTATGTTAAGCACAACAGCATCCTAACATGGTTAACAGCACTCCATGTCTGATGCTAACTGTGATCCACAACACTGGATTTCAAGGTAACACCTCTACAAAAATTCACATGAATTTTAACTACACCTTTTAAGTCCTAAATTTGGGTTTTTGTTTCGTGTGTTAACAGTTGTACGACATTCTCATACACACTACAGACGGAGGACAAACTTGCCACAGAGTAAGCCAAACGGGGAATACATACACTTCCATGGGCTGGTGCAGTCGAAGTATATATGTCAAAACAAATTATTACAATTGGCTTCACATGTTTTTTTACAAGATTATGTCATGCAATTTTCAATGGCATGTTAGTCAGTGCTGTCTCAAAGACCAGACTTAGCCTGCAGGCCAGTCCACTCATACCTGCCGCAGACATTTCAAGGGCAGCATCAAAACACAGAACAGTTGGAGGAAAGGATATAATTTTAACTAGAACAAAACACTAAATAAATTACCTAAATAGTCAACTGTGACACAGCCATGTGACGTTTGGATGCTGAAAAGAAACGACCAAATTTCTGGAAACAGAGCGAACTGTACGGAACTATAAGTGCGACACGAGGGCAGTGTAATGCAGAGCTTTACGAGTGAGACAGAAGCATTTTGTTTGTGATCTGAAGTCTTCACAGTGCGGGTGGTGAACAATACAGTATTCTGGGACATGGTCTTTTGTTAATTGATAATATGTTACTGATATTTTTGAGAATCATCCTGTTATATTGGTGGGAGAGTGCTCTAAAAAACTTATACTTCTACCCTGAAGACGGAGGCAGAAAGCTCTTCCGAAACATCAGAAACACACTACCAGTCATCACAGCATCATATCCCATATGACTGTAATCTTCAGTAATGTTTTATTTAATGACACTGTCAACTGCTAAGACAATATAATGCCCATGGTACATGAATGAAGGAGTCTATAGCCACTGTGAAATGATACTGACAGGCAAAGATCAAAGTACTTAGAAAGAAACATGTCCCAGTTCCACTTCGTCCACCACAAATCCCACATGAACTGAAACGGGAATGAACTGAGGCCTGTGATCTCACAGTTTATGTGCTTGTCTAGTATTTGGTACAGTGATTAATCAGAGTTATAACATGGGTAGAGGAATAAAACAAGTGAAAAACAACAAATATGTATAAAACACTTGTCAGGAAATTTCCTTGAAGAAAGATATTTTGAGGGCCTGAATTTAGATGTAAAAATAATATCAAAATAATATAAAGTTAGGCTCCCAGCAACCTGCTGTACCATATTCAATGCATTTATCCTTTTAGATACAATTTCACATACATGAATTCAAGTATTAAAAATAACTGGAACCAGGTGCATGTCTAGGAAATGTTACAGAATGTTAATATACGTAAGATATGATTTGCCATGCTTCTGACATAAATGTTTAATTTTCATTACCAAATTTTCTTTTTCACTCTATATTTTGCAAGAAAGAACACTGCTTCCTTAAGGCCAACTCTTTGCATTTTGAATGGGAAGACCCTAAACCTCTCCCTTAACAGCCCACTTAGAACTGCTACAAAACATAGCCAAGTAACGTAATGCTACAAAGTCAGTTGTGAGTGCAAGATGACAAACACATGCAACATTATCACCAGGATGCTGTCACAGTGTGTACAGATAAACAAACTAAGAAATTCATAAATACATACATACATACATACATACATACATACATACATACATACATACATACATACATACATACATACATACATACATACATACATACATACATACATACGTACATACATACATAAGTGCATCAACTTTAATTATTTTGCCCTTCATTCTGATGCATACATCAATTCAAAAACACATTTTTTACAGAATCTGAACAAGACTAATCAAACAAACACACAGCAGGCAAATGAAACAAACAATCAACCGCACTGCATTATATAACAATAACACAAACATGCATAAAAATTCAGTTGAAGTCTTGAACAAAAATCAATGAAGGAAACTTCAAACAAGAAAATGTAATTAAACAACTAAGGTATTTAACATTGTCCATACCGTATACAAGTTGGTGTTAACATTGTCCATACCGTATACAAGTTGGTGTTAACCCTTTAAAGACAAAGCATATCTGTTTTATATAAGACTCAGTGTGTACCGTGTTTTAAAACTCTCCACTTCGGTTATAAAAACCAGTCTCTTAATGTTTTATAAGGCAAAAGTTGCTGTTTGTTCTGAGATCCGTACAAGACACATAAACGCAATGTGGGCATCACACAGAATTTTTTAATGTTAAACCTGGTCGTATGTAAAGTTACCGCTTGGCTTTAAAAGGTTAATATACATTTTTGTAAGAAAGCGTACAGAAAGTGCTTTTGTGTACAGTTGTCACATCACAACTGCTGCTACAATTCGATATTGTGCATATTTACACACACAGTGTTCTACAAAATCGTGCGTATGCCTTCAAGTAAGATACCAGACCGTGCTATTAGTAAGCTGGACCAAATCATATGTGACAGAAAATGTTGGGTTAAAATTCTCAATACGAAATGTAATCAAAACACGTTCATCCATGCGTGAGGTTATTACTTTACGTACAGACGGACGGACACGGCGTCAAGGTAAAATCAAGCACATTTTAGAGGCACGTACAAATATCTTTGCCACGAACAGCGCGGAAGGCGTGGCTAGAGCTACGGGCGTGTATTTGCATTGGCTAATAGCGAGTTTGGGAAGGCGGACATTCATCTAGCCACTAATTGCTGTGTTGTCACAGTCATTTTAGGTTCGACCACCGGTGGAGCAGATTACTTAACCAGTTAAAGACGGAGCGTATCTGTTTTATATAAGGACTCAGTGCGTACCGCGCTGTAAACACTCTCCACATCGGTTACAAAAACCAATCTCTTCATGTTTTATAAGGCAAAAGTTGCTATTTGTTCTGAGATCCGTACAAAACACATAAACGCAATGTGGGCACCACGTAGAATTTTTTAATGTTAAACCTGGTGCTACGTAAAGTTACCGCTAGGCTTTAAAAGGTTAAAACATGGATTATGAAAAGATGCTTAGTTTGCCCTTCTTGTCACGTGGCAACATTGTAATATATCAACGGTGTCAGCCGCAGTTCGCTGCTACGATTTTCCGTGCATTCAGCAGCAGTAGGCAGAGGAGTGTGGCTCGCGTTACAATTCTTCCTAGTTACCACATCACTCCAAAGTGGCGTTACGGCCGTGTGGCAACATGACGACGACTGGCCTGAAACTATGGGGACGGGTGGGGGAACAAGGAAATTGGTTACTGCGTCGCGGCAAAGTTATTTGTTAACAACGTTACTAAACGCATAGGAAACAATACCCTAACGCTGATAACTAGTGAAAAATAAAATTAGGTAAATTTCCACCCCCCCTTCCCCCCCAGGAACATCTTTTCCAGTGAGTGTGGGTGTCTCACACAACAAACATGTCACAAAAACAAACGAAGAAAGCAAAATGGCAGACAATGGCGTGCCTGCTGCAGACGCTGCCAGCTGGTTCAGCCCCGCAGTGCTGCCGGCCACGGCCCACAGCGACTTGATCTTGTTGAGAACGTAGCTGGGCCAGTACCGGCTTTCCGTCGACGAAGTCATGGATGCTACAGAGTGAGTGAGCGGGTTATTGGAAAGACAAACATATCACAGTTCAGTTTACAGACGAATAACAAACACTGTATTCCTGTGCATATGTTTAACGGGGACAGAAACGAAAAGGCTATCCCAAACAAGACTGCATGGCAAAGTACTGAAGCCTAATGCCACGCTAACCATATTTTTAAACAGAAGGACGACAGACGATGCATTTTAGCTACTTTTCTTAACATTTTAAAGCCTAGCGGTAACTTTACATACTACATGGTCTAACATTAGAAAATTCTACGTGGTGCCCACATTGCGTTTATGTGTTTTGTATGGATCTCAGAACAAACAGCAACTTTTGCCTTATAAAACATTAAGAGATTAGTTTTTATAACCGAAGCGGAGAGTGTTTACAGCGCGGTACGCACTGAGTCCTTATATAAAACAGATACGCTTCGTCTTTAAGGGGTTAATGTACAACTCGACTGGAAAGTGAGGCTTAGTATTAACATGACCCGAGCGTGTTAGTCCCTTTCCCTGTGCACTCAACCTTCGCTTTTCGGGAGGGTTAGGTTCCAAGACCCCGTGTTTGAAAAGATAAAATACGCACACAAAATTACTCCCCCCCCCCCCCCCCAAAGAAAAAAATGTTTCAGTACTTCCCAGGAATTTTTTTTTTTTTTTTTTTTTTTTGCAGAAACACTGATGTGAGCTGCTTCTTTTTTCCATTTAACCCCTTGGACATCACGCGGTGTGGTTCGAAGAGCTGTTCGGGCTGTCCGAACAGTTTTGATGTTTCTGTCCACTGAAGGCTCCGAGTGACGTATTTTTATTCTTGGGGTAACCCCGCGAATTTGCAGAACGGTGAAGTACAAACCCGCGAAAATGTGGGGGAAAAAAAATGAAACAGGCAGACGGACAGACATAACCACCCCTACATGCGGTTCTTTATGCAACATAAGCCAAACAGGTAACAGGAGCAATTCCAGAATGATGTCGCTGCTATTACCACAGTTGCAAGATGTGACTGAATTCTAAATATTTTGGTATATCACTAGACAGACGCTGATCTACCACGCAAGCCAAACTGATGACAAAGTTTCGGGGGGAATAAACTTAAAAAAAAAAAGTAGAACAGGGTTACCAACTAACAGCAGAGCCTTTAATTCCTGTTCTTAACCCTTTAAAGACGAAGCACATTCTGTCTAAGATAAAGACTCATGGCGTACCGCGCAGTAAACACTCTCCAGTTCAGTTTAAAAAACCAATCATTTGACGACGTGTAAGGTACAAGTTGCAGATTGTTCCCAGATAAGTACAAAACACATAAACGCAATGTGAGCACCACGGAGAATTGATTAAAGTCAAGCCTGGTAGTACGTAAAGTTACCGCTAGGCTTTAACAGGTTAATTATACTTACGTATTTTTCCGTAAGGTGCGCTAGGACAGACAACGGACAGAATTAACCACACAAAGTGACAGCGGCATGTAAGATACTGATTCTACTAAAACAGCGAGAACTTAACTGTGATTGGCATCAGAAGGTCATCAATATTAATCGCCACATATGTGCAACACTGCACATGTAGCACATTTTACATATACAACAATTAAACATTAGCACAACACACCTGCAACAAAGGACGTCCAGAGAATGTTTGGGCATGTACAGCAGGATTAATTCCAAAAAGTCTCCAGCTTCAGGCGCAGATAACGTTAGCAAGCCTAGGTTGATGTACGAAGTCAGGAGGGTGCGCGAAATCGTGTGCGCGTGGGTCAGCGTGTATCTGCAGTCAGAGCTGTGGAGGTGCCAGCATTCGTCTGCTGACGTTGCAGCTGCAATCACGTGACTGAGGTAGGTGGGCCGTAATGTTTGAGAGACTCGCACTAAAGGTTTTTATGCAAAATGACGGGGACTTTGTGGACGTAATCCTGCTATAAGGGAACTTTTATTTGCAAACTTTGTTGACCTGCCCACAAATGGAACCCTTGTCATACCCGATTACATGGATAAATCTGACGTATGTCTTCACCAAATTATACAAAGAAAATAATCAAACATTTGCCAGTTTTGAGGTGTTCGCAGCGGTGCAGTTCAGGATTCCTTTCTTCTGCGATATGCCGTCGCGTCACTGGGTAAAGGGGCTCTTGTCATTTCGATGCAGCGTAATACCGAAACGTCGGGAACAGATTACCTACTGACACTGCGTAGTCTCCCAGAAGAAGGGAATCCTTAAGGAAACATATCCCTGTTATTAAATACAATTACAAACAAACATGAATCTGAATCTCAAAAAACCGGGCAGTAAAAAGGTTAGCAATGACCTGGACAAGCGCCAGTTCTTGTCAGTACTGCATCCAGAGTGGTTCCACGTCATATCCAGCCTCCTAGCTAATAACTGCAAGGGGTATTTTGACCCTAACTCTATAAATTGGTATGACTCACCGGACAGTGCAGAAGGGTTGTCCATATTGTCAGCCGGGACCCGTGGGCCATTAATGCTGCGTTGGTTCCAGGGGTTCCTCAGCGACTTGGGACTTAGGAAGAAACGTCGTCGGCTCTGTGGTGGAGTGGGGCAACCTGGCAACAATGCAGCGCACATACGTCATTCCCAACCTTATTTTGTGCCATACACATTACCAAGAAGGGCACAAACAGCGGATAATGACACTCTAATGTCTATGAGTGTATGTTTGTAGGGTCTGGTGGGGCTGTGCTACGCTTCGTACGGACAGCCATATAATAATAATAATAATAATAATAATAATAATAATAATAATAATAATAGGAAGCACGTTTGAGAACGACATTAGAGAACTGGACCCGAGGAAAGCATATAAGTATTTGGGAATAGAAGAGAATTTTGACATACAGCATAAGAATGAGAAAGAAAAGTTTAAGAAGGAATACTTGAGGAGACTGAGATTAGTTTTGGGTACAGAATTAAGTGCAAAGAATAAAATTCAAGCAATTGGATCATTGGCAGTACCAGTACTTAGATACAGCTTTGGAATTGTTAACTGGCACTTAGAAGAACTGCGAAAACTAGATCGGAAAACGCGGAAATTATTAACCATTCATCGACAGCATCACCCAAAGGCAGATGTAGATCGCTTGTATGTTCCCCGAAAACAGGGAGGAAGGGGTTTAATGCAATTAGAAGCAGCCTATGCAGTAGAAATTGCAAAAATGGTGGAATATGTAGAAATGAAGGAAGACTCACTAATACAGGTTGTAAGAACACACCAACACAACACGGACTCAGCAGTGTTAGAGACAGCTAGATGCCTCAAGACAGAAGTACAGACAGAAACAAGAAAGTTGAAAGACAGCATAGTGGAAAAAACAAAAGGAAGATGGCATGGGAAGAGGATGCATGGACAATTGCCACGTAATTTAGATGCAAAGCTGGTGGATATTGAACAGTCATATCACTGGCTAAAATCTGGCGACATCAAGGGAGAAACAGAAAGTGCAATAGTGGCAGTTCAAGACCAAGCAATTAGTACAAACTATTTTAAGAATAAAATTTTGAAGGAAGAAATTGAGAGTAAATGCCGGTTGTGTAAACAACATGAAGAAACTATTGACCACTTAACCTCACGATGCCCCATTTTGGCAAAGAACGAATATTTAATGAGACATGATAAAGTCTGTTTACATTTACACTACTCAATATGTAAAGCCTTGGGCATTGAAACCACAGACAAATGGTATACACACATGCCCAACCCTGTGTGTGAAGAGGGAGATGTCACAGTGTTATGGAATCAAGCAGTACACACAGACAGAGAACTTACAGCAAATAGGCCAGACATAATAATTAAAAACAAAAAAGAGAAAACATGCACACTGATAGATGTGGCAATACCAGCAGACAAAAACGTTGTGCAAAAGGAAGCGGAAAAGAGGTTAAAATACAAGAGCTTATGTATAGAGATACAACGAATGTGGAACCTGAAGTGTACAATTGTACCAGTAATAATTGGAGCCACTGGAATAGTAACGAGAAGCTTAAAGAAAAACTTGGAAGCTATACCAGGAAAACATTCGATAGATTCACTACAAAAGACAGCTATACTTGGAACATCACACATAATACGGAAAGTTCTGCAGTGTGAAGCTTGAAGCCTGAGCGGTGGGGATCACTGCTGGTTCAAGAGACGTACCAGGAAGAAAAGGCCTGTGACAAGAGACACACACAACAACAACAACAACAACAACAACAACAATAATAATAATAATAATAATAATAAAAATTAATAATTAATTAATATATTTATTATTATTATTATTTCTTACTGCAATCGGGTTTTCACCCGGTGGCAGCTGTCTTACACCAGTACAGACACCACAATACAATAACACATACATAAACGGAACAGTACAAATTACAGTACACGTATTGGCAGTGCACCCCCACAATACAATGTGCCTACACTAATACAGATATACCTACAGTATGCCCATCCAGTTACAATATACTCACACTAATACAATATACCTACACAAATACACCTACACAAAAACCATACACCCACACATTACAAAACACTTACACAAATACGATACACCCATAAAATACAGGGACTGCAGGGATGGCAACAGTGCGGCTGGCGCCATGTTGGTTGTAAAAATAATATTCAGGTATCCGTGATTTCAGGCTTCCGCCACGATGCTGCTGAGATCTGCACTCTTCTGGGACATTACGCAGCATAGAGTGGCAATTTTCTACCGACGTTTCGGGACAACCCATCGGTCCCATCTACAAGGGTCAAGAAGTCCAAGTTTCTTCTTCGACAACCATTAAAATAATCCTGTATTTCGGCTATTTCGTTATTTATTTGCAGGCACCGAGTGAATGAATCCATGAAACAGTTGCACCAGTACTTACTCTGGGTCATTACGTTGTTACTGTTGTTGCTGCAACATGAGTCATTGTTGCGCAATGAACGTGCCGGAGACGGTCTGGTCTTCGGTAGGCGGCTCGGTGACGGCCATTCGGAAGACAATGCCTGCTCCTGCCTCGCCTGCAATACGTCACACACAACACATGTCAAAAGCTGAAAGACTAAACGTGTCTGTTTTATATAAGGACTCCGTGCGCACCGCTCAGTAAACACTCTCCACTTCGGTTATAAAAACCAGTCAGTTAATGCTGTATACGGAAATAACCGCTGTTTGTTCTGAGATCCACACAAAACACATAAATACACTGTGTGGGCAGAATGTAGATTTTGTGAATGTTAAACCTGGCGGTACATATAGTAACCGCTGGGCTTTGTAGCGTGTGACGTAACTTATAGTGAAAGACTCAGCTCGTACCGCGCAGTAAACACACACCGTCTCGGTTATAAAAACCAATCAGTTAATGCTGTATAGGGAAATAATCGCTGTTTGTTCTGAGATCCACACAAAACACATAAATACACTGTGTGGGCAGAACGTAGAATTTGTGAATGTTAAACCTGGTGGTACATACAGTAAACACTGGGCTTTGAAGGGTTAATATGGCTTGGGATGAGTTAACAGTCATTAACCCTTTAAAGCCTAGTGGTTACCTCACGTGTTTTATATGAACCTCACAACAAACAGCGATTACATCTCTATAAAATACTGAGTGATTAGTTTTTTATAACAGAGACGGAGAGTGTTTGCTGCGCGGTACGGGATAAATCTTTGACTAAATATTATCATTCTAGTTAGAGTTAACTTTTACAGCTTTAAATATCAAATCCCAGGCTGGACACGGCCTACTGCCTATTGCAAAGGCTTTCGGACAGGAAAATCTTGAATTGATAAACTTATATACAATACTTATATACAATATATATACAATATATATATATTGTATATATATTCTATTTTACATTTTAAAATGCGTAAAGTCGAATAAAGGCAAACATAAAGTTATTTTGAGAAGTGTTAGGGAACCCCATTTGTCCCAGTGTTCCCGGTACAGCCCCGTTATATCGGTTTTACAGAACGCTGTTCCGGCGCAGGGCTGTGGAGTCGGAGTCGGAAGGAATTTTAGGTGGAGTCTTAACTAGATACTCCAAATCCAGAGCCCTGATAGCTACAATAACCGTTAGACTTATATTTAAAATAGGTTATAAGTCTAAACAGTAGTCTGATGATTCACGTGGTGCTGATGCAATGCCTTGTAGGTTTACCGTTATTAACACGTATTGAGCGTTTAAGAAGAAGTCGGAGTCGGAGTTTTAAAATTTGAGGAGTCGGAATCGGAGTCAGAACTTTTGTATACCGACGCCACAGCCCTATTCCGGCGTCCCGAAAAAAAACTCGGTTACGAATGTCAAGTGTACCGCGTTTTTCCAAGTCATAAAAATATTTCATTTCTGACAATGCGTACGAACATTTGCACTTTCCCACGGTGGGAGAAAACATCTATGGGAGTAGTACAGGCATAAAGCGACCACTGACATGACGCAATGGGCGAGGGAGGGGAAGATGTGTAGATTGGTGATTATATGGTCTCGACTGATACTGCGAAGGATATGGAACGGATATGTAACGGAAAATCAGTAAGTGAACTGAGTGTCTGAGTTAGATTTGGTTAGATATTACATGGAGCGGCCTATTTAAAACCCAAAGAGTTTCGGTCACTGTACGCCCCTTGTGCTTACCTCACACAACAAAAAGGTGGGTCAACTAACGGGCCCTCAGTCTGTTACTTGCGTCTGAGTTGTTAACAACAGTAGTGGTAATAATAATAATAAGTTTTACATGCAAGTCAATGTCTCATCTGAGTTATCTCGCTGTGGTTATAATATTAATAACCAACTCTACATTTTTCATAGCGTGGCGGGTTAAACATTTCATCTTCTACCCCCCCCCCCCACCCCCCCGCCACCCAAATGTTATTAAGTGTCCCAGTCTTTGTTTTCTTAAACAAGACAGGGAATTTACGTGCATTGCCTCATCGAGGCGCGTTCGCGTAACCATTGTTGCCGTGTAAAAGCAATAAGTATTACGTATTCTGAGTGTGTGTCTGTACCCTTAGTTATCCAGCATGCAAAGCGCATGCGCCGTATTATATTGTCATCTGTGGCCTGTCTGGCTGTACCATGTTTTTCCACATTATCTCATAAACGGCACGATTTTCGGAAAAAAGTTATTGAATATAAAATGTGTGTTTTGATTTTCTCTACAACTTTTATCTAAAACATTTCTCATTCTAAGAAGAATTCAGCGAGATATTATTATAAATGTACATAGGTCTTCCTGTAAAGTACCCGTTATTCTTGTCAGATTTGAATGAAACTTGAATTTTCTCCACTGATTTTCGTAAAAATCCCCAAACATCAAATTCCATGAAAATCTGTCAAGCGGGAGCCGAGCTGTTCCATACGGACGGACGGACATACATAGCGAAGCTAATAGTTATTTTTCGCAATTTTGCGAGAGCGCCTAAAAACTTGGTCCCTATATCTGCATAGCTACAAACATATGTCACAGGAAATGCAGATAACAATGAGGTCTAGACTCTAGACGTTACAGTCACCACTGCACTGAAAATGAATATTTCTCTCTTTTAGGCTGTGACACCGTACAATCCGTTAAAAGCAGGGGCGTTTTATCTACCTTGATAAGGACAGCAGTTTCCTCTATAAAACTACACAGCGTCACATCCCAGACAACATTCACAGTCACCTCAACAAGAACTTCAACCCATCCGTCCTTGTAACTGTAACTCCCAGAAGCTGGGTGGACACAGTCACGTACATACATGGGACGCCAAGTTTAAGGTCACAAGTATGACCTTATAAACATCCTACCCACGCCGTGTCTACCTTCGTCTGGCTCCAACAGAATACGAGAAAAATTTCACGGAGGCAGAAAAGAAAAGAAAAGAAAAGAAAAGAAAAGAAAAGAAAAGAAAAGAAAAGAAAAGAAAAGAAAAGAAAAGAAAAGAAAAGAAAAGAAAAGAAAAGAAAAGAAAAAAGAAAAAGAAAAGAAAAGAAAAAAGAAAGAAGAGAAAAGAAAAGAAAAGAAAAGAAAAAAGAACAGAAAAGAAAAGAAAAGAAAAGAAAAAAGAAAAGAAAAGAAAAAAGAAAAAAGAAAAAGAAAAGAAAAGAAAAGAAAAAAGAACAGAAAAGAAAAGAAAAGAAAAAGAAAAGAAAAGAAAAGAAAAAAGAACAGAAAAGAAAAGAAAAGAAAAGAAAAAAGAAAAGAAAAGAAAAAAGAAAAGAAAAAGAAAAAGAAAAGAAAAGAAAAAAGAAAGAAGAGAAAAGAAAAGAAAAGAAAACAAAACAAAACAAAAGAAAAAAGAACAGAAAAGAAAAGAAAAAAAGACAGAATAAAAGCAAGCGGATAAAAACCGGTAGCAGGCAGGATTCCGCAGTCTGTATACAGACAAACGGCCGTTAATTTCCATACAAGTGCAGACAGTAGGCGTGATTGGCATTTCCACGTTCACTTGCGCTCTTCGCCAAGCCGGCGCGTCACTCGATCTAGTTACAACGGAGATGTTACATTTTATGAGTCAGCGTGCAGCATGCACATGCTTGCAGCACGGGGCGAGACTGCTGCGCTTCAGGCGCCTTCGCAAAGCACCTGTGGAGAGCTGCTATTGGCCTCGCCACATCCCTCCCTCCCTCCCTCCCTCCCTAACATGGTCACCTCCACCGGGCGGCTTTGCATTAAATTTCATATTCGTGGGTTTTACTAAAACTTGGCATATTTCAATAATAATAAACACAGTCTGACACACCACTGTACGTATTTGTTTGCACACTGTACCATTTGTTCTAAAGTTGTGCCAATATACTACATGTTTCGGCTCGGCCGAACCATCATCAGGTATATGTATAAATGTTAAATTATATGTTAATTTATACACGTACCTGATTATGGTTCGGCCGAGCCGAAACATGTAGTATACTGGCACAACTTCAGAACAAATGGTACAGTGTGCAAACACATACTGTGGTGTGTCAGACTGTGTTTATTATTATTATTGTAACTGAAGTAACACACCGGGATGACCCAAATAAAGATTGGCATCTTTCAATTTTAGTTAAAATTGGACAAGAAGACACCTTCATTGGAGACCTACGCGCATTTATAATAAGGACGATATTGTCTGTGCGGTACGAGCTCAGGCCGAAGAAAGAATTAACTATCTAAACAGAACACCGGAGGATCTGCTACTGTGAATACCCCCGTTAACGATATCTCGCCGTTTACAAGATATCTATTACGATTGATTGTAAATCTGTTGCTAAGTTGTTAATGTTACATTGTTTTTTGATTTTACGTTACTCATACCGTGCACATTCTTACAATTAACACATCAACCAATATATGCATTTAATAAAATACAATTCAAGACAAGTACAAAACCCCTAAATGTTTCGGCATCGGGTTGCCATCCTCAGGGAGTTATTTAGAACAAAGGAGTACAAGACACTCTAATCTAGGTGTTGTGAATAGTTGGTTGATGTATTACTTAAAATTAACAGCTGTGTGCGTTTTGTAAAACGTGGAAACATACATTTAAACACAGTGAACGCAAAGTCACCCTGTAGTAGTGGCAGAGGAACGTTAAAAATATTGGCGGGATTCCTGCTCTTTGTTGATGCATAATTCATGGGACATCCATATTATTTATCATTCGTATGCGTAATTAACTGCAAAACGAACGCTAAATGAATAAAAACAATGTGCTCTGATGCCATCGTAACTGCAGGGAACAGCCGCATTATTAACAGACAGCTGCACTATTAACAGAACGACGTGGGAGAGAGATTTTCTGCAACGAGCACAACAGAGACCTCTGTTGGCAGTTGGTTAAAATACAAGAAGGTGTGACTATTGGAGGAAATACATGTTATCAATGGCGTACTTCTTTGTTTACACTGTAAATGCAGAGTTACACGTTTAAACAGCAGGTTTTCAGCGCAGGCGTTGCTCAGGTGATGGTCATTTGAGTTCCCACACTGTTTAAGAACCCAAAGACTACCACCTGAAGAATAAAATGCTTATCTGGGGCTTTGCATAACCAACTTCATTAATGTTTATATTCACTTATGTCGGATAACAATTGCCGTTCTGTACACAAATACTTGTATCTATTTATTCACTGTGCACGGTGTCACAGTATACTTCATCTTTTATTTCATTATATATTTATCACATCGAAAAAAAAATCTCCTCTAAGCTGCAGTTTTAAAACGACCTACTTCTATTGCACGTGCCAACTTTTTTAATAAGGTTTCAAAATTTTATTGCAATTCGTTCCGCACTCTCAGAGTTGAAACATAAAAGAGTCCATCTCCCAATAACAAGTTTACTTCATGCACTGTAGACAGCATGTACTCGTACAATTTCTTTTTTCTTTTCTTTTCTTTTCTTTTCTTTTCCTTTCCTTTTTTTATATTTAACATCTCCGTTGGCGTATGTTTCAGTCTTAAAAAAAAGAATCAGTCGCAACCAACCTTATTTATCTCTTTATTTAGAGATTTCATGCAACCGGTTTCGGCCTAGTAGGCCACAATCAGGCTCTTCTAAAAATATGAAATGTTCAAACTCTACTCTTCAGAAGGCGAAGGCCTTCCTCTTTCACAATGGGGTTAAAATTATACAGCTGTATAATTTTAACCCCACTGAAAGAAGTACAGAGCAATTGCGGAATGATACTGACAGGGGAAACCGAAGTACGAAGTACTCCGTGGGGGGGGGGGAAACAAACCCCTTGCCCAATGCCACTTTGTCACATACAAACCCACAAAAGCCGGCTCGGGATCGAAACCAGGACTCCGCGTTGCACTGTATTAGTGTAGCCACAGTGTTGTACTCACCTGCATGTAAGATGTGAAGTGTCCATTAGTTTTAACTTTTGGCCTGGAGTGGACGCCAGCTGACCCCTTCACTTCGCCGTACAGGGCGAGCTCAGACCCCAGCAATCCGGGCGGGCATCCCAGCACCTTTTTGGTGGGGTTAGCTGCAACAGGGCAGGGCAGAACATTTAGTTAGCTGCAACAGGGCAGGGCAGGACATTTAGTTAGTTGCAACAGGGCAGGGCAGAACATTTAGTTAGCTGCAACAGGGCAGGGCAGAACATTTAGTTAGCTGCAACAGGGCAGGGCAGAACATTTAGTTAGCTGCAACAAGGCAGGGCAGAACATTTAGTTAGCTGCAACAACGCAGGGCAGAACATTTAGTTAGCTGCTACAGGGCAGGGCAGGACATTTAGTTAGCTGCAACAGGGCAGGGCAGAACATTTAGTTAGCTGCAACAACGCAGGGCAGAACATTTAGTTAGCTGCAACAGGACAGGGCATAACATTTAGTTAGCTGCAACAGGGCAGGGCAGAACATTTAGTTCTTCGCATCCGTAAATCTTAACACTTCCTTTGCTACCACCGAAACAGAACACCTTACAACCTATACTCTTCCCTTGTATATCTGTGGTGTGGTATACTGACAAATCTGCCATCACTTTGACGTTCAAGCTAATATCCACACGTACTTAATACGATATCCGAACCAGCATTACTTATCTACTTAACGCTGGGTGTGGGTATCATAATAAACGCATATTAATTAAAAATCAATTATTAATATTTATTAACAATCGATTAATAAATTAATACTTAATTAAAATGATTAATTTACCTATTTTATTTATTTATTTATTTATTTATTTATATATTTGTTGACGGATTGTATGGAGCCAGAGCAGCGTATTCGGCATAGCCACAACCCAATGGGGTGGAAGATCCAGGGCTCGAATCCCCGTAGGGGCAAGGGACTTTTGTTTTCTACAAAACGCCCAAATCGGTTCTGGGGCCCACCCAGCCTCCTGTAATAGTTACCGGCCTTATTTTCCGGCAGGAACGGGGGGAAGGGGGTTTGGTGGGGCGTGAAGCTGATCACTCACCTACATCTAGTGCAGAGATTAAGAATGCGTGGAGCACAGTCCTATAGCAAATTTCACCAAAATCGGTCAAGAAACTGAAAACTACGTGTATAAGCCATTTTCACCGTTACGTACATTATGGCTGCCACTGCGCGGATTTCCACGATTCTCACGCGTGCTCGACAACTTTTCCGAAACATCTTATACCTAATTTCATGGAAATCCGTCAAAAGTTTTGGCTATCGGCAGCAGGTGACAAAGGGACGGACGTCGTATCTACATAGGCGTTCTTTACGTATTTCTGCTTCCTAAAGAACGCCTAACATGTTAGCAGAGGAATACAGTCGAACTCGGTTATAACGTCATGAAAGGGACTGAATATTTTGTGTCGTTACAAACGAGCGTTTTTACAACCGAGAAGTATAATGCTATGGTTAACAGTGAGGAATTGATTGGTACCATAGAATATCTAACGCTATAGACGAGGTGTCCCTTAAACCGATGTCGTTATAACCGGGTTCGACTGTACGATCTTCTCCATATGCGTTCGCTTCTTGCATGAAAACCGTCATTTAGCAGCGACAGGCGATGACATGCCTCAACCTTCTGCAGAGGCACAATCAGACTTGACAGTGGCGCAGCCACACTTAAGAGGACGCATCGAGAAGCCCGGCAAAACCGAAAGAAAAACGACTGTACGTGGAACGCAATTACACGTGTGACCCTTCGGTTAATGACGAACCAGCAGCCATAAAACAAACCTCAGTTAATTAACCTGTCGGCCCAAGACCGATGGAGGGTCGCGTATTCGCACTGTCAATAGTCTTATCCATCAATCTTGTCTTATGCAGATATGTAGAGAAGTTCTCAGCGCCGAAGAATGCATGGAGCTACACCTCCACTACTTCATACACATTACAGAGCGGTGCCTAACTAAAGCAGAGGAACACTATACAATTAACCCTTTAAAGACGAAGCATATCTGTTTTATATAAGGACTCAGTGAGTACCGCGCTGTAAACACTCTCCACTTCGGTTATAAAAACCAGTCTGTTAATGTTTTATAAGGCAAAAGTTGCTGTTTGTTCTGAGATCCGTACAAAACACATAAACGCAATGTGGGCACCACGTAGAATTTTTTAATGTTAAACCTGGTGGTACGTAAAGTTACCGCTAGGCTTTAAAAGGTTAAAGCGACTTCCCGTTGCAACAGGCATTACACTAGCACACAAGAAAACATGCAAATGAGTTTCATCAATGCATATCATTTCCATTTTAAATATCTGAGGAATGGTATTTAAGAAAATACAGAAGGGCCGGATTAGCGTAGTCGGGGCCGTGACTAGACTGTGGGCTAGACGACCTAGGAATCGTGGTTCAATTCCCGGTGAGGGTAAGAGATTCTTCTATTCTCAACAACGCCCAGACCAGCAGTGGGGACCACCCAGCCACCTACTCAACGGGTATAGGGCGCAATTTCCCCGCGGGTTATGCAGCCGAGGCGTGAAGGTGGCGGTCACCTCCATCTAGTGTCGAGGTTAAGAATGAGTGGAGATGAGCTTCCATTCCCCTACGTACCTTCATGGCGTACAAGGAGAACTTTACGTCTTTTATACCGTGTAAGAAAAAATAGATATAGCGACGACAGGCTGGACAATCGAGAAACAGTGGTTCGATTCTCTCCAGGGGAAGAAGAATTTTTTTCTGCAAACCGTCCAGATACCCCTAGGGCCCCCGATTCTTACTCAAAGGGTACCAGGAGCTCTTTTTTCGGAAGTAAAGCCTCTAGGGGTGTACGAGTAAAGCAAACCACTCACATTCATCTAGCGACGAGGTTACGAATAAGTGGAGCTGCATCTCCATTCCTTCATGGCGTGTATAGCAGGATTACATCCCCAAAGTCCCCGTCATTTTGCATAACAACCTTCATCACGGGTCTCACAAACCTTCTGGCCCTCCTACATCAGTCACATGACTGCAGCTTTTACATAAGCTGACGAATTCTGGCACCCCCACAGCTCTAATTGCAGAAACACGCTGACCCACGCGCACACGACTTCGCGCACTCTCCCAACTTGTAACATCAACCTAGGCTGGCTAACGTTAACTGCGCCTGAAGCTGGAGACTTTTTGGAATTAATCCTGCTACAGATCTACGCGCACTCTCCCGCCTTGTGACATCAGCCTATGCTCGCTAACGTTACCTGCGCCTGAAGCTGGAGACGTCTTGGAATTAATCCCGCTATAGATCTACGCGCACTCTACCGACTTGTCACATCAGCCTAGGCTCGCTAACGTTACCTGCGCCTGAAGCTGGAGACTTCTTGGAATTAATCCCGCTATAGATCTACGCGCACTCTACCGACTTGTCACATCAGCCTAGGTTCGCTAACGTTACCTGCGCCTGAAGCTGGAGACTTTGTGGAATTAATCCTGCTATACAGGGAGATCTTTACCTCTACCAAGGTGACTCACCATCTGTGGCGCACAGTGGACAAGACTCGTTGCGGAACATGCAGGAGTAGCAGCGCTCGTGTCCGCAGGAGTCTATTAACTTCCTCTTCTTGCCCTTATCGAACGGCATGTTACAGCTGGGACACGTTCCTCCTGCTGCCTCACTTTCCAGCAGCTTCCTGATGGCCGCTAGATCTGCAACATACCAGTCAAAATGTCACTGTCTTATTTGCGGTAGTCCACCATCTGCAGGATAGCAATTAGTAGCTACAATTTCAACGGCTGAAGCCGATTTGGACCAGAGACTCCTCTACTGCTTAATATTCACACCACAGACTACTTAAAATGCATCCACACTATTCTTGCTCGGGTTCCAGCTCGTTTATGTCCGTCAATGTGGACGCGTTCATGAGCGCGAGACCAAGTAACACGAACGAAGGGAGTCCTGTGTTTTGAATGGCTGGACACTGAACGGATACTTTAAAAAAAGGGCTCTCCAAGGTGCATTATACTTTGAATATTTACAGCCACTGAACGGGCAGTCTGCAAACAGCGAGCAACAATCACTGCGAGCACCAAAAGCACGAGTATGAGCACTATCAGTGTGGACGTGCCTTACCACGAGCACAAGCCCGAGCACTAGCGGTGTGGACGCGCCTTACCACGAGCACAAGCCAGAGCACTATCAGTGTGGACGCGCCTTACCGCGAGCACAAGCCCGAGCACTAGCAGTGTGGACGCGCCTTACCACGAGCACAAGCCCGAGCACTATCAGTGTGGACGCGCCTTACCACGATCACAAGCCAGAGCACTATCAGTGTGGACGCGCCTTACCGCGAGCACAAGCCCGAGCACTAGCAGTGTGGACGTGCCTTATCACGAGCCCGAGCACTATCAGTGTGGACGCGCCTTACCACGAGAATAAGCAGAATCATGAGTAATCAGGGCGCGCCATATGACGAGCACAAGCCCGAGCACTAGCAGTGTGGACGCGCCTTACCCCGAGCACTAGCAGTGTGGACGCGCCTTACCACGAGCACAAGCAGAATCATGAGTAATCAGGACGCGCCATATGACGAGCACAAGCCCAAGCACGAGTAGTATGGACGCATCGTACATAAACGCGGAGAAACATCCACATCCCAAGTGGTACTGAGACCAACGATCCTAGTGTGTGGGCGTGAGAAGAAGGCACGCACCTATAAAACGAGAAATCGTGACTGTGCAGTACCTTACTGGTCATTTTCTCCGTCAATAAAATTAGAGGTTTTATTTTCCAAGAACGACTTGCCAGCAATTGGTCCTTTCCGGGAATTAAGCGGCTAACGTTTCCTCCTGTTAATCAATCAAAATTCCAGCACCAATGACCTGTTAAGTTTGAAACTTTAATCCAACCTAAAGCAGCGATGTGTCTACACCAACGAGCTTAACCCTGTCAGTAAAGATTCCTTTAAGTGTGGGGACGTCAAAAGGGGGCAGGGGTAAGGGAAGTTAATTTACTGGCCCACCAAATATGGCTGTCAGAGCTCTTCTACTAATGGCGTTCGTCATGCAACAGTTCTGCTGTTCGGTACAGACCCCATTAACTTCGGCACTGGAGTGTCAGTGCTTTCCTGCGGTTTTATTTCACGACGCCAACACTAGAAGAGAATGACAATTGTTTAACATCTTAAACATTAAAATTAATCAATATTACTTACAAATACAATCGAACCCGGTTATAACGACATCGATTTATACGACATCTCTTCTATAGCGTCAGATGTTCTGGTACCAATTAATTCCTCACTGTTAACCATAACATTACACTACTCGTTTATAACAACACTTGTTTACAACGACACAAAATATTCAATCCTTTTCATGACGTTATAAACTAATTCGACGGTATTTAATTTGTACCTTGTAGAGAACACCGTAAGCCTTCATTATAAACATCAATCGCTGAATGCTATACAGGGGGAAACATCCGCTTTATTTTAAGAATTATATTGATCACATAAATACAGGGTGTGGGCAAAATACCAAGTTTTAATGTTAAACCTGTCTACACACCGTATACGCCCGAAAAAAGTGGCTGCGAATATATGGCGACTTCTTGTTTCCCAGTGTAGTATTTCGGGGGGGGGGGGGGCTAAGAAAATTTCTAAAGCGTGAATTAGGCAAATATGTAGAGGCCACTACACTGCAGTACTAAAGTTTTCGCTTAACACTGTGTGAGAAAGAACACCGCTACAGTAAAGCCTAGTTTTGTCACTGTCTACTACGAAATGACATGCCCCTGACGTGTTACTGTTAAATGCCGCGAGATGTCCATTCTCTGGCGTCCCTCTGGGAGACACCCAGTCTCCTTTCCAAAGCACAGACGGAGATGAAGCGACCAGACGTGAGACTGGCTGTTCCCATCTACTACCGAGATTAAGAATGTGCGGAGATATACTTCCACTCCCTAACAGGTCTTCATGGCGTGCATGGGGACAGCTTTACCTGCCATCTTGCTTATGTAAAGCCCGATGCTGACAAATTTTTTTCCCCTTAAATGCAGGTTCCGTTTGATACAGGTGTTTGGAGTTTGGATTCTTGGTCTCCAAAACATTCAGACTGCAAAAAGTTTCCGCTAAAGACGTGTTTCTCTTACGCCCAGGTTCCGTTAAAGACAGGTTTTAATGCAGTTATTTTGACAAAATTATAATACGTAAAAAATAATAATAATAGAAAGTGCTAATGTAGAAGCACAAAAGGGTTTAATATTGCAGACAGCTCTATATGCACCATTAACAGTACGTGCGGGATAGCTGCAACACTGTATAACCTAGAAACATGGTTTGTTTCAGGTACATAATTGTGAATACCCTGCGTAAAGGGGATGATGATAATAAATAAGGGCCTTGTAATAGAAATACAGCGCATGTGGAATGTAAAAACAAAGGTGACGCCAGTAATAATAGGAGCAACTGGAACCATTTCAAAATCCTTCAGAAAATACTTGAGCAGCGTACTGGGAAAACACGATATCAAGGAACTGCATAAAAGAGCTGTATTGGGCACAGCACACACACTGCGGGAAGTGCTAATGTAGAAGCACTTAGGAGTTTAATACTACAGACAGCGCTATATGCACCATTAACAGTACGCGCGGGATAGCTGCGGCACTGTGTACCCTAGAAACATGGTTTGTTTCAGGTACATAAGTGTGAATACCGTGCATAAAGGGGATATGATGATGATGATACAATGTTTTAAAGAATGTCACGCCATTGTGTTGCTAATAGTACAAAAAATTAAGTCAGTACCTTCCCAAACAAACTAAATGCTATTTATTATACGAAACTACATGTTTCGACCCATCTCAGTTCATCCTCAGGTTCAAAACTGGTTTTTAAAACATAATAAGGAAGAAACATACATTATGTAAGTCAGTAAAACACAATTAAAATAATGAAAATAATTCGAAGTGTTCTGGTCATAAACACGAACGATGTGTGTGTGTGTGCGTGTGTGTGTGGACAGAGGGTCCACCACAACTGTTACAGCTTTTATTTACTTCCTTTGTTATTCCACAGTAGCCACAGCGTCATTTCCAGCGCGAGTGTATCGATGTGGATTCATTCCAGGTTTAACTGTGTAAGCGGGCTTTCACACTTGCTGATCCACATTTCCTACAGGGAGTTAGTAACTAAATTACAGGTGGACAACTTCATGTTGCATGCTTAACCTTTTAAAGCCTAGCGGTAACTTTACGTACCGCCAGGTTTAACATTAAAAAATTCTACGTGGTGCCCACATTGCGTTTATGTGCTTTGTACGGATCTCAGAACAAACAGCAACTTTTGCCTTATAAAACATTAAGAGACTGGTTTTCATAACCGAAGTGGAGAGTGTTTACAGCGCGGTACGCACTGAGTCCTTATATATAAAACAGATACGCTTCGTCTTTAAAGGGTTAATATTGTATTTGTCTAAAACGATGCGTCTACATGCTGTACTGGTTGTCCTTGGACCGGTTTTATGTTTGTTTCAGTCACGGGATAGTGCTTGGAACTGTAGATGAATACTTAGCACATTTTTTGCGACCCTTACTTCGCGCTACAGAGGTAAGTGCCTCGTTCTCCCTGTCCTTCTTACGGCTTGCTTTTGACACTCATCGGCGTTGTGAGATTACATGTGACAACAGCTGGAAGCTTCTTGAAGTTTAACGACAAAAACATTAACCGGACAAGTAAATTACAAATACCTGCAATACACTATAGAAATATTACGGAGTGCTATGTTAAGTGGGTCCCTTCAACGTGTTAAGTGGGTCCCTGTCACCGTGTTAAGTGGGTCCCTGTCACCACGGCATGGCGCGTCCCCGGGTTGCAGATGGAGAAACGGCCTACAGTTATGGAGGGTAGCTGCGAATACATTCAATAAGCAGTTGGGGACAGCCGACAAGGTGTGGTCCTCCAGCTTGGGAGTTGGGCGAGGTGCTAAGAACTCTTCACCATAAAAAAAGCATGATGTTACGAAACATATGACTAGCTGAGAAACTGTTAGCTTCTCAAGAAGGTCTCTGCGCCATGGAGTTAGTTAGTTAGTTAGTTAGTTAGTTAGTTAGTTAGTTAGTGGAGTGGTGCCATAAGTGCATTTAACTTGCGCGAATTCCAAATATACGGGCTTAAATATGGCAGGCCGCTCCGCCATTTCCATCAAGACATCATGACAGCCAAAAGTTGAAATAACGTTGGTGTAAAAACAACCGCATGTAAATTAGCGAAGGAAAAGAGGAATAACTCGAATATGTTGACGTCATATTCTTGGTTGGACTCTTTTTTTACTTTTTCACGCTCCGGTCTTTCCCTTTTTTATGTGCTTAAACATAAAACTGTACAGTATTATACTTGCACAGTATGCAGGCTACTGTTTATAACATACACATATATTACAGGGTAAAGGTAAAGGTAAAGGTGTCCCATTACAGGCCTGGACAGGCCCACAGGGTTCCAGGAGGTCGAGGCTCCCAAATTTCTAGACAATCGGCACATGAAGGTGGTAAGGTTGTCTGCCATACGCATCGGCCGTCTTTACCCCCAGGAAATATTCCTGGTATTCATTTCTGTTAGAGGCTGAGTCGACCCCAGGGCCATAGTGCGACCGGAAGGATTATGTCAAGGAAAAATTCCACTGACACCATCGGGAATCGAACCCGATACCTGCCGGTTTGTAGCGCAGTGCCTCAACCAACTGCGCCACCGCGGCCCCATATATTACAAGGTATATATACAAATCACGTATTCTGTGGGCAATTTAAGGGATTTTAAAAGATAATTTTGACGGTACGCGATTTTGGGTTTACTTGCCCTCTTTAGAACGTAATCCCAGCGCAACGTGCGATTCCACTGTATTACGAAAATATGTAAGCATGTTACAGAATTTTCTCGCAACATTCCCTGGCACGTGGTCCTTTCCTGAGGCCCATCTGAACTCCCCTCCGCCCCCCCCCCCCAAGGGTAGCGTAGTCGCTATAGTAACAAGACTGTGGGCTGAACGGTCCAGGGTTCAAATCCCGCTAGAATCACGAGAGTTTTCTCTCCTCTAAACCTTACAGAGCGGCTCTGAGACCCACACAGCCTCATGGCGTTGGCACACAGCTCCAGGTAGTGCCGAGGTTAAAAAATACTCACGCTGTATGCTTTAACGGCCGCCAGAGAAAAGTAACTGTCCACCACTGACATCCGGTTACCTTCCCTGAACAATGACGCCACTAGTACCCGTGGAAAGGCATGCACAGTTCTTTCATAACTTGTACAAATTACGCGCTAAGTGATACTGTTGTCAGACAGGGAAATAAATTCGAGCTAAATGTGTGTTGCAGAATAGAAAAGTGCTGTAATACCTTTTGTAAGGGTCGCGCGTTTTAAAAGAAGGAATTGTGGTGAAGTTACAGGCACACAGATGTGCGCGTGGAAATCAGACAGCATTCAGCAGTGACAGCCATAACCCATTATCTTCCTAACACCGTGTCCATCTTCATTACGGAGTAGTGACAGCCATGTCGTGACGCACCGACATGCGCTCCCTCACCCGGCAGACCCACGCACTAACACATCACCGCCATCTGAGTCACCAGCAGCCGCCATTTTCCCTCGAATATAAAGCGTACTTTTATTTTAAACACAAGTATATTCCGGAAATTTGAACTGACTTTATGATTGGCCATGTAACACGTAAGGAGTTTAATGAAAGATAATCAAAAACATATAACACAGTAGGTCACAAAGACAGCCTTTTCTGTACTAGAAATTATTCAATACATCTTGCACAAATGACGCATTAACAATATTTTTTCAATCTTATTTTAGGTTTCTGTTTTTAGGCGCTTGCAGCAAAATTGCGAAAAGCGCCAATTAACTTCGTCACGTCCGTCTGTACTTCCGCGTGGAATAACTGGGCTCCAACTTGATGGATTTTCATGAAATTTGATATTTAAGGCATTTTTTGAAAATCTATCCAAAAATTCAAGTTTCATGCAAATCCGACATGAATAAGGGGTATTTTACAAGATAACCTATGCATTTTACGCTAATATCTCGCTCAAGTCTCCTTAGAATGAGGAATTTTTCAGACAAAATTTGTAGAGAAAATCAAAACACATTTTATGTTCAATACTTTTTTTCCCGAAAATCGTGCCATTTGAGATAATGTGGAAAAATACGGTAGAGCCAGAAAATATCATACGGCGCATGCGCTTTGCATGCTGGATAACTAAGGCTACAGACACTCAGCATGTGTAATAATTATCGCTTCTCCCCGGCAAAAATGGTTACGCGAACGCACCTCCATGTTACGTCATACGTACAGTGCTTGTTTTGCTCCAAGTCAGCCTTACAAAATGTGAGTGCCCATTAGGGTCTAACGTCGTTCGTACCAGATGTTCGGCCACATACGGTTTTAACGATGGCGTATCAGTTGCTGGGAACAGACATGGGTACAGCTGAATCCCCTATTCATAATACCAGCATTACCTGCCCCTCAATCCAGGCCTTGTGCAGCTCTTTGTCGATAACACATCAACTACAGGTGTTATTTAGCGACGAACTTCATACTAAATGGCAGGTGGAGACAGTGCCTGTCTCCTTCACAGAATTTGACATTCACTCAGTGTCCATAAACAAAACAGTCCCATTACAGGCCTGGGACAGGCCCTGAGTGTTCCAGGAGGTTGAGGTTTCCAGAAGTTCTAGACAATCAGCACATGAAGGTGGTAAGATTGTCAGCCCTACGCACCGGCCGCCTTTACCCCCCAGGAAATATTCCTGGTACTCATTTCTGTTAGAGGCTGAGTCGACCCCAGGGCCATAGTGAAGCCGGAAGGATTATGTCAATGAAAAACTCCAGTGACATGACAGACGTTAAAAGTTAAAGAAGTGGGAGGGATGTACGGTCCATTTTAATGACACTCTGTCAACTAATCGTGTTACACAGTATAGCAGAATCGCAAAGTTATGGCACTCTGTTGCGCGAGCAGCATATCGTACGAGAGTAGTGTGAATTGTAGGGCGGGCAGATGTGGGGCGGAGAATGTGAGTGCAGCGTGTCACCTCTTTCTAAAAACATACGTTTATGTACTTAGGTTGTCATATGATTTCTTCAGGCGGAGTCCGAAGATAACGGAAGTATTCCACAACCATGTGCATGGTTTCCCATTTTAGACAGGACCATAATGCAGTACTAAGATTCTAAGAAGGGCAATGTTTTTATTCGGCTAATAGCTCGCAACACGGAACGATCTACACTCTGTAACGTCTTGCAACCAACTAAGTCGACACCTCTGTAGTACCGCCTGCGGACGATACCAACTTGAAAAACTACAATTGGTCGTTTGCGCAGTGCCATCAGTTAGTGTCCAGGCTACACAAATACTCTCAAACAGGAGTAATAAATGTAACGTTCCTATGCAATTTATTGCAATAAATACAACAAAGTACCCAATATACTATAAAATACAATAGAACATGATTAATATTTGTCCCTATTTTGGGATTCATTGCAATACGTAAATAATTAAAATCTACGTGATCAAAACGTACTATGAAGTCCCTATGCTTAAATTAACCCTTTAAAGACAAAGCGTATCTGTTTTATATAAGGACTCAGTGCGTACCGCGCTGTAAACACTCTTCACTTGGTTATAAAAACCAATCTCTTAATGTTTTATAAGGCAAAAGTTACTGTTTGTTCTGAGATCCGTACAAAACACAAACGCAATGTGGGCACCACGTAGAATTTTTTAATGTTAAACCTGGTCGTACGTAAAGTTACCGCTAGGCTTTAAAAGGTTAAGCACCACGTCACGAAGGCGTATGGAGGAGTAGAAGTATATAACCACGTGTTCTTAATCTCGATAATAGATGCACGGATGTGATCAGCTTCACGTTCCGACCGCTTAACCCTCGTCAAACGAAGCTCTCAATATTGACTAGATAGGCTAGCTGGGTGCGAAGGCCGATGGAATCATTACTGCCCCTACCGGGATTCAAACACCGGTCGCCCAGCCCATAGTCTATTCACAGTAATGACTGAGGTATTCCGGTTCCAAAGAGGTGGGTGGGTAACAGAAATAAATATAAGGTTAAAAAAAACTGCAAGTCGTGCATAGAAAGTTGATGCTTTTAATGGTGTAATAAATGTTAGACGAACATGATATGCAGTTTACAGTCCCTTGTCTTGAGAACTCAGCTGGCTGAGGACGTGCATTATGTGTGCTGGTGATGAACAAACTGTGTAAAATCAAGTGCACCCCCCACGCTTTCGTTTCTTTGCTGAAATGCCGACTTAAAAGTCACATAATATTCGTTATCTTGAATGGAGGTAAATGCCATAGTTATATATCAAGTGAAAATACACTGCATGCATGCAGCACCTGGTGTAACATGAAGAGTGGACAGGAGAAGCGGGGTCTGGCACGCAGGTGCACAAACCTACTCTTACATTTACAACGCCAACAACACAATATGTATACCACAAACATGGTCCATTTGCCGGTGTTAAAGCGGCCGGGGGCGTGAAGTTCACCACTCACCTCCTTCTAGTACCAACACGATGAATGGATGGAGCTCTACCTCTGTCTCCCTACATGCCTTCATGGCATGGGCAGGGACAAATTTATCCTCTACCTCAAGTGAGGGTTAGTAAAGCAAGTACTATCAGCAAAGAATCTCTGTGCTGAGTGATTTATCTCCGTTTGTCTTACTTGACGAAATTTGGGTGTTGCAAGTGTTTGAACAGAACGTGGGCCGACAGCTTATACTGAAGTGCGTGGACACCGTTTCTGCTCCTCCTGACACAAGGCAAGGCCAGTCTCTCGGTATAGAGTTGCTAATTGCTGATCAGGTAAAAAGGTAGTCGTGTGTCTTTCTTACCGCTCTCCAATCCCCGACTTCCCCCCCCCCCATTCAGATCACTGTCTTCTGACGTATCAGACAACTATGCAGACGATCCAGCCTGAGAAGGCAATAGTCCGACCAGAACCACTGGCTCTTCTACAGTTTCATATATTTTCATTTACGCAAAATGGGATTAGGGATGGATAAAATTCGGGCCACGACACGAAAAGATTAAAATTTCACATCACTCTTTATACTGCGCACCTACATTACTGAGTTAATTGCCTAAAAAAGTTTCCAACAACAGTGCATCGTTTAATTATTCTTAAAAAAGTATTACAAAGCTACTTCCATCATCACAGAAAGGCCACAGACAGCTCTAAGCTGGAAACAACGCTGCTATAACGCACAGTTTGTCTTGTTGTGTATCCACTGTGTATTATGTTACGGATAGACAAACGATACACAGCAAGACAAACTGCGCTTTACAGCAGCGTTGTTTCCAGGTTAGGACTGTCTGTGACCTTTCCCTGAACACGACGGCGGCCACCACCGAAACATATCGGAAAACAGAATAACTTTGTGCCGATCTCAGTGGCCGCGCGGTCTAAGGCGTGGGTCTGCGGCCGAGAGCTTGCTAGGATCGTGGGTTCGAATCCCACCGGGGGCATGGATTTTTTTTCTCTTGTACAGTGTTTGTGTTGTCAGGTAGAGGTCTCTGAGACGGGCCGATCCCTAGTGCAGAGGAGTCCTACCGACTGTGGTGTGTGCTTGAGTGTGATCAAGTGAAAATAAACAACCTCGACACCTGCTGTGAACAGGTAGGTAGAAGAGGGAAGGACTGCGAAACGAATAACTTTGTAACGCCTTTTTAAAAATCATCAAAAGGCGCATTATTGTGGCGTCAATTTTATAGATGTCAAGTCAATAAAAGATCAATTAATCCCGCGATTATATTCTGATATTATTAATATGAATCCCGCACAAAGTACTAACTCCATAGAATAAGAGTCCTTCTTGGAAAACTAACAGTTCCTCAGCTGGTCAAGATACTCCCCGCATTTTATGGAACCCGAAAGTTCATTACCGCATTCACAAGAGCCCGTCACCTGTCTCTATACTGAGTCAAATGCATCCATTCCACGCCTCCTAATCCCACTTCTTGTAACATCCATTTTAATATTTTATTCCCATTAATGTACAGCACTTCCAAGTGGTCTCTTTCCTTCAGGTACGCCCACAACAACCCAGTATCCATTTCTCCTCGCCCCCATACGTGCTACATGCCCCGCCGATCTCATTATCCTTGATCAGTAGAATAATATTTGGTGAGGAGAAACAATCAGGAAGCGCCTCATTATGCAGTCTTCTCCAGTCTCCTGTTACCTCGCGACATTTGAGGTTCTCAGAGCGGTATTTATGAAAGTTTAGTTCTTCTGGGATGTGATGATCTGTTGACTGGTAAATAGTTGCCGACATTTCGAAGTAGAGTCTTCGAAACGTCGGGAACCACCCATCCAACGACACGGCATCACATCCCAGAAGACTTTAATCCTAAAACATCTGTGTCAGCAGTTATAGCATGATCATATCACAATTGCGATTAATGTTGTACATCTGTAATGATTACTTTGCATTTTTAGCGCCTTCGCAAAATTTGGAAAAAAAAAGGCTATTAACTTTGTCACATGTCTGTCCGCATAGAACAACTCGGCTCCCAGTACACGGATTTTCATGAAATTTTGTATTTGAATATTTTTCGAAAATCTGCCGAGAAATTTCAAGTTTTATTAAAATCTGACAAGAATAACGGGTACTTTACATGAAGACCTATGTACATTAATGACAATATCTCGCTCAATTCTTCTTAGAATGGGAAATATTTCAGACAAAAGTCGTAGAAAAAATCAGAACACACATTTTGTGTTCAGCAACTTTTTTCCGAAAATCGTGCCGTTTATGAGATAATGTGGAAAAACATGGTAGAGCCAGACAGGCCACAAACGACAATACAATACGGCGCATGCGCTTTGCATGCTGGATAACTAAGGCTGCAGACACACACTCAAAATACGTAAGATTTATTCCTTACCCACGGCAACAACGGTTACACGAACGTGCCTCAGTGTTACATGATATGTACACTGTCTGTTCGTACAGCCCTGTGTTATCTTCTCTGCTACTTGCTCCAGTTTCACGTGTCTATATTCCATACCTGTACAGGACCACCCAAGAATTCATACGGCCGGGGCGGAAGCAACAGAGCAAGTTACTGCATTGTCACTACTGATAATAAAAGAAAGTCTAGTTGAATCGCAACTTCTCGTTTACTTCATCTTCTTATCAGAACATCCATTAGGAAAACAAAAACATTCGCCGTTATTGCCTATTGTTTGGTATTTATGACTTACAGCGTTAAAGAAAACTGCGGCCAGCAAACTGCGCTGCCTCACAAAGAAGTGGAGTAACCTGGAGGAACGTGACTCAATGTCAGTGTCCCTAACACAGCTTACGGTTTCACTAGAAAACATCACTTTGCATCAGTGATGGGATAAACTGCTCGTCTGATAACAGGTCATCCGATCACTGTTAACCTTTTAAAGCCTAGCGGGTACTTCACGTAGCAACTGGTGTAACATTAAGAAATTCTACGTGATGTCCACATTGCGTTTATGTGTTTTGTACGGATCTCAGAACAAACAGCAACTTTTGCCGTATAAAACATTAAGAGACTGGTTTTTATAACCGAAGTGGAGCGTGTTTACAGCGCGGTACGCACTGAATCCTTTTATAAAACAGATACGCTTCGTCTTTAAAGGGTTAAAATACGTTCACAAGCTTTTATGCGACCAGGAAGCATCGACAGCCCAGTCGGTATCGAGACTACGGACTGGACGATTCGTGGTTCGATTCCAAGCAGGATAAAGATACTTTATGGCCCCCAAAATATCAAGACCGTTTCAGAGGTCCACCCAGCCTCCCATCCAGTGTTCATTTCCAGAGGTAAAGCGGCCGGGGAGTGAAGCTGACCACTCGCCTCCATCTAGTAGCAAAGTTAAGAATTGGTAGATTTGTACTTCAGCTCCCCCCTACATGCCTTTATGGTGTGTACAGGGACACCTTTACTTTTTCCTTCATCAGAAAAATATTATTACAAAACCTTGAAACAGACGGTTGGCTTTTACAGAATTAGTCAACTTGTGTACGAGTGAAGGAAATACGTATATCCGTGTTGTATATGAGTGAAGAAAATTCGTATATCCGTGTTGTATATGAGTGAAGGAAATACGTATATCCCTGTTGCATATGAGTGAAGGACATCCGTATATCCGTGTTGTATATGAGTGAAGGAAATGCGTATATCCGTGATGTCCACGGATATAAAAATAACAGAACATCGCTGCTATATCACGTATTTTCATTGGGTCCGGAACTCAGAAATCAACGGTCTTGACATTACACACGATAACAAAGCTACAGCTGGTTAACTGCACATAAACACTAACCGCTTCGGGGAATCTACAAGCCTCATAAAAGATCTTTATAATAAACAAGCGTTATTGGTAATATTTATGGTCTGTAATTAAAAGTGCTGTGAAACGGGCGTTTTCAACTTAACGCGTATCTGTGCAGCTGTGTTATTAAGCCTGTTATTAGGCGATAATTCAGTTTCCCACGTTCCAGCAGCTTGGCACGGCTTCAGGCCGCGTAACGAAGGGAAATAAAACAGCAGGTAGTGGCCAATTGTCGCTTACGGCGAACTGAGGCGAATAAGGTAAGGCAGCACAGTACCATTACCATGATCATTTGTCACACTCAGTAACAGCCAGCCAGTAATTAAACATCTGAATCTGGACAATCCCGTTCTAATTCAAGTGGATAATGCACGTAAAGTTGTTCCTCGCCACGCCACGAAGGCACATAAGTGGTAGTAGAGGTATGGCTCCACTCATTTGTTAACCTTTTAAAGCCTAGCAGTAACTTTACATACGACCAGGTTTAACATTAAAAAATTCTACGTGGTGCCCACATTGCGTTTATGTGTTTTGTACGGATCTCAGAACAAACAGCAACTTTTGCCTTATAAAACATTAAGAGACTGGTTTTTATAACCGAAGTGGAGTGTGTTTACAGCGCGGTACGTACTGCATCCTTATATAAAACAGATACGCTTCGTCTTTAGAGGGTTAAAGGGTTAACGTCGGCATTAGATGGAGGTGACTGGTCAACTTCAGGCCCCCGGCCGCTTTAGCCCCAGTGATGAAACCTGGTGTCTGTTGAACATGAGGCTGGTTAGGCCCCCAGAACAGGCCTGGACGTTTTCAAAAAGAGAAAAACCTCTTGCCTTTACCGAGATTCGAATTTCGGAACGCCCAACCTGCCAAAAAATGTAAAATAAAAAAAGGAGTCTCTCCCTCGGCCATAATCAGATGCTATTTCCCTCTCCATCCCATGGAAGGTATATAGGGGCAGAAGAGGTATAACTCCACTCATTCTTAACCACGGCACTACATGGAGGTGAGCGCTTAACTTCACGCCCCGGCTGCTACCCACTTGGGAGGCCCCTGGGCCAGTCTGGACGTTCCAGAGGAGAGAATCTCTCTTGCTGCTGCCGCTATTCGAACCCCATACTATTGGCTACACCGACTACACTATCATGGCTCCTATAAGCAGACAAAAATTTAAATTCTGAAAATTACCGTCTCCTGCAATGTTACAGCATGTAATCTGGAAAATGCGTACCGACGTTTCAGAGGAACCTTTTGCCATCATCACTAGGATAAATTAATAAGCCGTAGAATGGTTGAATTGTGGCTTACTCTTCAGAAGAAGTGTGTCTTGTTGCCACCAAGTGTCCATTTCCACAAAGCCAACTGCATAATGTCAATCCAGTCCTCCATCACTTGTTTTTAAAAAAAAAAAAAGATGGCTGCCATGAACCACGGACTCGTTTCACGCACCAAATAGACCGTGACAGTCCGTCCAGTGGTCCATTTCCTGCGACCTCCATTCATGATACTGTACGCTTCCACGCCATCTTGTTTCAAGTGTAGGTTACAGCGGACAGAACAACGCTCTCCACCCGCAGGGTTGAAGCCTAAACCACTCTCTTCTAAGACTGGTCATCCACAGTGCTGAGTCAACCTGAACAGTGAATTACAGCCCGCAGGGAGTCTCCAGCAGGTAGCAGACGTTATTGCCACAAATTGTGGCATAGTCTTTGCGTCTTCTGCCTACTCACAGTAGGTGTAGAGGTTGTTTATTTTCACTTGATAACACTCAGACACACACCACAGTCGGTAGGACTCCTCTGGACGAGGGATCCGCCCGTCGCAGAGACCTCTACCTGACAACACAAACACTGTACAAGAGAAAAAAAAATCCATGCCCCCGGTGGGATTCGAACCCACGATCCCAGCAAGCGCTCGGCGGCAGACCTACGCCTTAGACCGCGCGGCCACTGGGATCGGCAGACAACCTACAGTCATCTCCCTAAAGGAGTCGTAGATGGTTCCGTTACCTGCGACGTAAATCGATACAGATTTCCCCACAAACGCAACGTTAAAATGTGGAGGGTCGTTCCAGACAGTATGCTTTAACGTTTTAAAGCCTAGCGGGAACTTTACATACGACCAGGTTTAACATTAAAAAATTCTACGTGGTGCCCACATTGCGTTTATGTGTTTTGTACGGATCTCAGAACAAACAGCAACTTTTGCCTTATAAAACATTAAGAGACTGGTTTTTATAACCGAAGTGGAGAGTGTTTACAGCGCGGTACGCACTGAGTCCTTATATACAAGAGATACGCTTCGTCTTTAAAGGGTTTATGAACAGTAAAGATATAAGCTTACAAAATTACGAAAAAAAACTTTAAAAAAATAAGAAATTATAAACAAATGAAAATTTAGGGAGACGGCACTGTAGGGGTGTTATCTAGATCATCTCCAATGTCCAACAATACAGGTGGCGATGCACGAGGCCCTGAAGGTGACTTGAAGACATCAGGCGCCGAAGTCTGGCCATAGACCCTCTTCTTCTCATTCACAAATTTACTCGCAACAAGCAATGAGTTCGGAACGCTAAAAGTGTGCGAATGACTATCTGGAACAGACACTCCACTCCCTCTGACAGCCATACGACACAGCAAGCCCTTGCAACGCCTGTTTTTGTGGATTGTACATTAGGATCACTTCACACTTGAAACTTTAATCCTTTAAAGCCCAGCGGTTACTTTATGTACCGCCAGGTTTAACATTCAACAATTCTCCGTTCTGTCCACACAGTGTATTTATGTGTTTTGTGTGGATCTCAGAACAAACAGCGATTATTTCCCTATACAGCATTAACTGACTGGTTTTTGTAACCGAGACGGAGTGTGTTTACTGCGCGGTGCGGACTGTAGCCCTTTAAAGCCCAGCGGTTACTATATGTACCGCCAGGTTTAACATTCACAAATTCTACGTTCTGCCCCCACAGTGTATTTATGTGTTTTGTGTGGATCTCAGAACAAACAGTGATTATTTCCCTATACAGCATTAACTGACTGGTTTTTATAACCGAGACGGGGTGTGTTTACTGCGCGGTACGGACTGAGTCTTAAAATATAAATTAAGTTTAACCTTAATCTTTCAAGTTCTGCGTGTATGAATCAGGAAACTGATGTCATACATCGAAGTCACACTTGTACACAAGAACAAGAACAACAACAACAACAACAACAACAACAACAACAACTGTATGAACTCTTTTCGGGCTGATAGCCATGTCAGTTGTTTAAAAACCTCCGACGTTTCAGAGACACACCCCGTCCCCATCCTCAAGCAAAGTGATCACTTTCCCTGAGGATGGAGATGGAGTGTGTCTCTGAAACGTCGTAGCACTTTCCCTGAGGATGGAGCCGGAGTGTGTCTCTGAAACGTCGGAGATTTTTACACAATTGACACGGCTATCAGCCCGAGAAGAGTTCATACAATTTTGTCGCCGTGAAAGCCTGAAGACATAACAACAACAACAACAACAACAACAACAACAACAACAACAACAACAACAACAACAACAACAACAGGCTGTTCAAATCACTTAAAAGTCCTGTGCAGTGAGCACAGCCTCTCACTTCAGGTGGCTAACCATCAGAGGGCTTTCCGGACGATTCAGTCCGCAGGCACCACCAAGCTGATCCCTGCGCTAGGGCTGACAACTGCTAAGACACGGGACCAAAACTTGGACAATGGATTGAAATACAGTGGAACTCGGTTAAAACGACATCGGTTTATAAAACACCTCGTCTATAGCATCAGACATTCTGTGGTACCAATTAATTCCTCACTGTTAACCATAACATTACACTCCTCGGTTATAACAACACTCGTTTATAACGACACAAAATATTCAGTCCCTTTCATGACGTTATAACCGAGTTCGACTGTATAGAACAAACGTGGTGTTGTTAAATGATGTAACTGTAACTGCCAGAGTGTGTATAACACATAATTCAGACTACCAACAAAGCAAAAGCACACACGTTAGCCTAATATTAGGTGACTGCCACTACTGTTTGCCGGACTGCTGGTTGAAGTCCTCCGACCGGCCATCTTGACACAGCTTCTCTCGGCTTTCCGCCATCTTCAAACAAATGTCAGGATTTTTTCCAAGATTCCAAGTTGCTACTGCATGCTTCCCGACTTAAAATTAACCAAAATAAAGCCCCTTACTTGAAAGATAAGTATAATCAATTACAGTAACAATAAACACAGTCTGACACACCACAGCATATATTTATTCTGCACACTACAACATTTTGCTCCAAGGTTGTGCCAATATACTAAATGTTTCGGCTCCGCCGAGCCGAAACATGTAGTATATTGGCACAACTTTAGAATAAGTGACGTAGTGTGCAAAATATGTATATATATACAGGTAAAGCAGTCCCATTACAGGTCTGTACAGGCCCTGAGTGTTCCAGGAAGTTGAGGCTCCCAGATTTCTAGACAGTCGGCACTTGAAGGTGGTAAGGTTGTCAGCCGTATGCACCGGCCGCCTTTACCCCCCAGGAAATATTCCTGGTACTCATTTCTCTTATAGGTTGAGTCGACCCCAGGGCCATAGGGCGGCCGACAGGATTATGTCAATGAAAAAAATCCAGACACCATCGGGAATCGAACCCGCGACCTTCCGGTTTGTAGCGCAGTGTTTTATATATATATATTGTGGTGAGTCTGACTGTGTTTATTGTTACTGTAAGTGAAGTAACACAACGGAATGACCCAAGTTAAGATAGATAAGAATGATTAAATTAAATCTCTATAAATCATGCACTTTAGCATTCACTTAGTCTTTAAAGGGTTAGAGGAAAGTAGAAACATATTCACACGATCACATGAACTACTGTTGAATACAGCCGAAAGAAAAACCTTACATAAAAAACATGAGTCAGTGCAAGAAAAAGGAGACTTGAGAATACGGTAAAGATAAAGGTAAAATCCACCCCATAACAAACCATGAAGGCCCAGAGGGGGAGTAGAGGTATACCTCTACTCTTTCTTTAACCTCCGCGCCAGGTGGGGTGGCTGGTCAACGCCACGCCTCGACCGCTTTACCCCTCTGGAAAGAGAGCCAGAACCCATTTTACAAGAGGCTGGGGGGGGGAGGGGGAGGGGGCACCAGGGACGGTCTGGACGGGTACGCAAAACCTCGCCTCCACCAGCGTTCAAACACCGGGCAGTCCAGCAAGTAGCAAGTCGCTATACCGACAGAGATACGCCGGCCGCGGAGAATAAGTTACAATCAAGAACTGCACCAGCTTTATCGGTCACCGGATATCGTCAGAAAGATCAAAGCAGCAAAGTTGCGATGGACAGGACACCTACAAAAAATGGGTAATAATCAATTACACAGAAAAACATGAGACTCCAAAGTCGAAGGAAGAAGGAGAGTGGGGAGACTTAAACGTCGATGGACGTACGATGTGGTGGAAGATTTGAGAAAGTTGGGGATCCAAAGCTGGTAGATGGCCAAAAGGGACTTACAATCGTGTAAGGGGATTCTACGGGAAGCCGAGGCAAATTGTGGGCTGAAGTGCTGCTGCTGCTGCTGCTGATGATGATGATGATGATGATTATACTGATTATGAAAGTATAAACAACTTCACTTTGAACTTTGTTGTTACTTCGCATTCAGGACAGTTAAGTAAAACTTCGCTATATTTCTCTCTCACATTTTCTTCCAAAAACGACTCGAATTACTGCCAAAACGACGGCTAAGAGTATCACAGACTGCCCGCGTTTAGGGCACCATAAATACATAAATGTGAAACAGGTACGTGGGAGGAACGCATCCGATGGCACGTCATGTCCCCCGGATCTAGGGCAATAGTGAAAGTACGTCTCAGGTCTGTACTGAGTCGTGGAGTGTTATCCGTGACCTCTGATATGCTACGGATCTCTTACGTGGCTCTTCAGCTGCTATTTGGGCAACAAAATTGGCTTCTGGTTTATTTAACCCTTTAAAGACGAAGCGTATCTGTTTTATATAAGGACTCAGTGCGTACCGCGCTGTAAACACTCTCCACTTCGGTTATAAAAACCAGTCTCTTAATGTTTTATAAGGCAAAAGTTGCTGTTTGTTCTGAGATCCGTACAAAACACATAAACGCAATGTGGACACCACGTAGAATTTTTTCATGTTAAACCTGGTGGTACGTAAAGTTACCGCTAGGCTTTAAAGGGTTAATGGTCCTGTCAAAAGCTTAGACTGGACAGAGGCAAATTTTAGGATAAGAGTAAACAATAAATTGCAAATCGCGTTAAAGCAGTAGGTTACCGCCTACATCGGAATTTTCCTAAACTAAAGGTAACGTTTTCCCTGTTCACGCCATGAAGGCGTATAAAGAAAGCCAAGGCACAGCTCCATTCAATCTCAACCTCGGCGCTAGATGGAGGTGAGTGGTCAACTTCACGCCTGTGGCCGCTTTACCCCTGAAAAAAAAACCGTTGGGTGGGTCCCAAAACCGGACTGGACGTTTCAAAGAACAAAAAAACCCTTTTGATCCTGTCAGTATTCGAAACCCGGACCGTCAAGCCCGAAAGCCGTCAATATACCGACTGAGCTTCCCTCCGTCCACCTGCCTGGGAAACCACAAAATGTGATCTTAGCTCTTCTGGGATGTTACGCAGCGTAGACTGGCAGTTACCGACGTTTCGGGACAACCTATCGGTCTCATCTTCACGGGTCAGAGTGAAAGTCACAGTGAATGTACAGTATTGACGGTCACAACTTAGATCATGACTGCATTCAAGCTTCTTACGTTGCCCTCTGACTGTAATAAACACAGCAAAATTAGCAAAATCACTGTACAAATATAAAAAAAAATCCAGTTGCAGTGCCAAAAGCCACCTGGCACACGGCCATTATTACCCTGAACAAAGGACGCCATGTTTGCTTACTTTCATGTCGAATGTGAATAATCACACGAACACAAGGACGCGTCTTATACAATACTGAAAAAAGTATTTCCGCAAAGCGCACAAAATTAACGCAAACAAGTGAAGCCGCAACCGTCCGGCTGTCAGCGCATTTCATCTCCCAAACTACCGACAGAGGCGTACAAATTCCGGTCGTCAAGTCGCGCGGGGCAACCAAACTTTGTACGGGGGCGCATGATATTTGTGGGCCCTCAGTAGGGAAACCTGCTTCTTGTCACCCTTCTGGTGCCTATAATTTTGAAGTCGCACCCACATTTTTGGAGGATTTGTGCACCCCTGTTTATATATACGCATATATACAGTGGTTATTTTATTCATATATATATATATATGCTGTCCCGAAACGTAAGCAGGCAGTTGCCAACCTACGCCGCGTAACACCCCAGAAGAGCGAAGGCCTATGTGACGTGGTTCTTTCTTAACGCAGACGCGTGATACAGGTGACAAGCTGCGACCGCGCCGTTCAGACTGAGACAGCAAGGCCAACTTTTCTCATACTTTTGAGTGCGTGACCCTAAAGTAGCAAAGGGTATGTGACCCGCAACACCACCACGGAAACGGTAACAGTCAGCGATATTTAATATACATGAACTAATGCTAATGCCTTTTCTTGAACACTACACAATATTGCCACTTATTAACCTTTTAAAGCCTAGCGGTAACTTTACATACCACCAGGTTTAACATTAAAAAATTCTGCATGGCGCCCACATTGCGTTTATGTGTTTTGTACGGATCTCAGAACAAACAGCAACTTTTGCCTTATAAAACATGAAGAGATTGGTTTTTATAACCGAAGTGGAGAGTGTTTACAGCGCGGTACGCACTGAGTCCTTATATAAAACAGACACACTTCGTCTTTAAAGGGTTAAAAATATATTAAATTTTTAATGTTACTTGACAAATCCAGTATTTTTTGGGGACCATATTAAATGTACAAAAAAATGCGAGAAACAAATTTTTATTTAAATGATTCACACATGTGCTCGTTAGACAAATTATTTGATTCGAAGTAAAGACTTCTGAAATACTGCACATATGGAACGTTACGTAAAATGAATAGAACAATAAAGCAAAAAATTTGGTGATTTAAAAATTTAATACATGTGTTATTTATTTTAAATAAAGCATATTACATGCTAACATTGAAGTTAATGCAAAAATTAAAATGGAATGGAATAAAATCCTCTCGGAATCCTACTTCAGACACCGCGCGACCCTGATATGGGTCGCCACCTGAGGTTGGGAACTACTGATCTAGGCTTATCCCTTACCTATTCACGTGAGTACCTGATACAGGGTGTTCTCTGAAGACTGATACTTACTGAACCGGTAATACTCTGTTTTTGCAGAACTCAAAGGTTCACAACAACCTCCGGCCATTAGCAGAGCCGCCGAAAGCGGGTTCGGACCCCCGTGGGGGAAATAAATAAATAAATAAATTTCGGGCGCCCCAGCAAGGGTGGACCGGCTAAAAATCTTTATATTAAACCTTTAAAGACGAAGCGTGTCTGTTTTGTACATGGACTCAGTGCGTACCGCGCTGTAAACACTCTCTACTTCGGTTATAAAAACCAATCTCTTAACCCTTTAAAGACGAAGCGTATCTGTTTTATATAAGGACTCAGTGCGTACCGCGCTGTAAACACTCTCCACTTCGGTTATAAAAACCAGTCTCTTAATGTTTTATAAGGCAAAAGTTGCTGTTTGTTCTGAGATCCGTACAAAACACATAAACGCAATGTGGGTACCACGTAGAATTTTTTAATGTTAAACCTGGTCGTACGTAAAGTTACCGCTAGGCTTTAAAGGGTTAAATCGGAAAGACTGACTCTCATTTGCAGAGTGACTTGGACTTGGTCTGATAGGGTTGGTTTGTACACTCGACAGATACTGATACACCGAAAAAGACAAAAACATATTCAACACAGTCGGGCATCGGGCCCCTTTCCAGACCGGCAGACCCCAATAATTTGTACCTACTTCCCCACCCCACCCCACCCCCACCTTGGACGGCACCGGCATTTAGATATACACAGACCGGGTTAACGTCCTCAGGTCCTACTTTCCCAAAAATCCATTTTAGTAATATTCTGCACAGACACGTGCATCACCCACGTGACTAAGACGCAGTGAAGTCACCGGCGATATTAAATCATGACCTAGAAGAAGCTTCTCGCTCTTGCCCTAGATCGCGTGACTCGCAGGTCACACAATTTGCCACCGCAAATAACGCCTTCACTTCCGCAGCTGTTACGTCACATCCGTGGGAAGCGCAGTGATAGATTCCCGTATCTGTACGTCAACACTTCACCAACTGCACATGCGCAGAATTAAACCTTCCCATGCTATGAACGCAATTATACTTAAGGTGTCTGTTTGTCATTACGCGGACAGACTCCTTTGTTATTTTAAGATTATGGGTGACGGCTCGGATCGAACCCGGGGCCTTTTATATGCTAGTTCAAAAAATGAGGACAGTTCCTTTATTCTGTGGTTTCCTGTGATGTTGTGCAACAAAATAACTCATAACATTACGGTTATTAACAGCAGTTTTACGTAATGTCTTTGTTAAATGTAAAACATTACGGTTATTAACAGGAGTTTTACGTAATGTCTTTGTTAAATGTAAAACATTAGAGTCGAATTCGGTTATAACGTATGAAAGGGGCTGAATATTTTGTGTCGTTATAACCGAGCAGATAATGTTATGGTTAACAGTGAGGAATTAATTGGTACAACAGAATACCTAACGTAATATACGAGATATCGTATAAACCTATGTCGTCATAACCGGGTTCGACTCTAATTTGGTTAAGAATGTAAGATTCTCTTACTTCACGAATTGAAGCCGGGAAAGCTCAGTCACTATAGTGACTGGGCTACGGGCTGCACAATCCGGGATTCGAACCCCGGCAGGAGCAATATTTTGCTTTTCTCCAAATCGCCCAAACCGACTCTGGGGTCTATCCAGACTCCTATGCAATGGGTACCGGGATCCTTTCCTGGGGGGTAACGCTGCCTGGGCGTTACGTTGACCACTCACCTCCACCTAGCGACGAGATTAAGAACGAGTGGAGCTATACCTCTACTCCCCCTACATTCCTTCATGGTATTGACAGGGGCAACTTTCCTTTTTACATTCACCCCGTTTATTTGATGAATGACAACACAAAAGGTGGCAGTGAAGATGACATGATGATGATGATGATGATGATGATGACGACGATGATAGAAATCCTGACGAACCTGCTTTTGTCTTTATAGTTCTCTGGTAACGAACTTCAGTTACATAAAATCCATAATTAACCTTTTAAAGCCTAGCGGTAACTTTACGTACCACCAGGTTTAACATTAAAAAATTCTACGTGGTGCCCACATTGCGTTTATGTGTTTTGTACGGATCTCAGAACAAACAGCAACTTTTGCCTTATAAAACATTAAGAGACTGGTTTTTATAACCGAAGTGGAGAGTGTTTACAGCGCGGTACGCACTGAGTCCTTATATAAAACACATACGCTTCGTCTTTAAAGGGTTAAAGGAGTAATTCATTAGTTGGACTGATGGAACGAGAGAGTTCTTTCACGGGCCTTCTAAAACAAGAAAATAATTCAGACCACGAAACTCTTGTATCTAAACAAGATATCCAGTGCGTAGCATGCGGAGGGGTTAAAATCGACTGATGGGCCCCTCTCACAGGCCGCGGATGGGAAACAACACCCAAGAGAGCAGAGTTCACGTGAACCGCACCGGTCATTTGTTAGGTAACAACAGTCTTGAAGCTCTGCATATGAGAAACGGCTGCAGCCGACATAACAAATAGACATTCGTGTGTGGTGTATACATACCCATCTCTGCAGGGCAAGAAACGATATTGTACCAAAGTGGAGTTCCATGTCTCACATTGTTAAACCAACTTAAAACGAACATTTCTGAAGGCTCTTCTTCTCTTTCTGGTGTTAAATATTCCCTCATTAGTATTTCTAAATATTGGAAGAGCTGAACACGTTTTACACAGCAGGATTCTTTGTTTACTTAACGGTTCCTTTCCAACTGACCAGGAAAAACAGAATCGAACGGGACAATGCATGTAAAGGTTACGGACGGAGGAGATATGTTTGTAGTTCCTTCTCTCTTCCGTTCGTTAGCAGGTTTCATTTCCGCAACTACTGATCGTTTCGTTCCGCAGTCCTTACCTCTTCTACCTACTTGTTCACAGCAGGTGTCGAGGTTGTTTATTTTCACTTGATCACACTCAGACACACACACCACAGTCGGTAGGACTCCTCTGGAAGAGGGATCGGCCCGTCGCAGAGACCTCTACCTGACAATGCAAACACTGTACAAGAAAAAAAAATCCATGCCCCCGGTGGGATTCGAACCCGCGATCCCAGCAAGCGCTCGGCCGCAGACCTACGCCTTAGACCGCGCGGCCACTGGGGTCGGCCAACTACTGATCGTAACAAACTAATCAACTAACTGACTGACTGACTGACTGACTGGCTGAGTAACTCTCTGACAGGCTCAGTAACTCACTGATTGTCTGGCTGGCTGAATAAGAGAGTGACTAACTAACTAACTAACTAACTAACTAACTACTAACTAACTAACTAACTGACGAACTAACGAACTAACTAACTAACGAACTAACGAACTAACTAACGAACGAACTAACTAACGAACTGACGAACTAACGAACGAACTAACTAACTAATTAACTAACGAACTAACGAACGAACGAACTAACGAACTAACTAACTTTCTAACTAATTAACTAATTAACTAATTAACTAACTAACTAACTAACTAATTCACTGACTAACCCCGATGTAAGGATATGAAGGCAATAGGTATTTTTTGTGACTATGCGAACGCGTCTAGAAATGTAAGTACGCCTTGCACTGCTGCACACGCAATTAACACCAAAGCCTCGCGTTATTTTTTTGTCGTGAAACAAGTGCCGACACACTTCTTGGCACAAGGTAAAGCTGGAAATGCCCCGCCCTGTCTTTTCGTGTCAAAAATTTTTTTTTCTGATATTTTTTTCCATATTTTGATAACATCGTTGGAATAAAACAACAAATAAGATCCATCTTCCCGAGTTCTGACTTTATAATATTCCTTCCATGCGTCACCGTCAATAAATGCGCCGGTACGCCGTACTGTACCGTACCGGCGCAAGAAACAACCAAAGTGAAGTAAATACAGTCGACCCCGGCTATAACGTCATGAAAGGGACTGAATATTTCGTGTCGTTATAAACGAGTGTTGCTGTAACCAAGGAGTATGTTATGGTTAACAGTGAGGAATTAATTGGTACCACAGAATATCTGACGCTATAGGCGAGGTGCCGTATCAGCCGATGTCGTTATAACCGGGTTCGATTTTATTAACAGTGATGAATTAATTGGTACCACAGAATATCTGACGCTATAGACAAGGTGCCGTATCAGCCGATGTCGTTATAACCGGGTTCGACTCTATGTTAAACAGTAAAAAAAGCATCATTATTTTTCCACTCTGTGTTCCCTTTGCAGTACGAAATAACACGATAAACCCACCTCGTCCAAAAAGCCCCTGCGAGAGCCTGAATGATTTATCGTTTCAGAATGTGCTTTTGAAACACAACGAGCCAGAGGGGTTAATCAACGTCAGTTGATGAAATGCGTGCATTTATATTGTCTGTGTGTGTGTGTGTGGACTTGCCTAATTACACTGACTTCAACGGCTCTCCGACTTAACAGCCTTGATTAAACAACGTAAAGTAGTAATCTTCAATACAGAATACCCTGGTCCCTTGCAGGGATACGTCCCTCGAAAGCGGAGCGTTTCGTGAATCCGCGTTCAACGAACTTAGTGTTTTATGGGATTTATTGGGATAAGGGAACGCGGCTATTAGAAAGTCGGTAAATAAACAAATGAAATCATGAATATACAGGGTGATATTTGATTATAAACGTGCAGTCCGGTGAGACGAAGGTGAGGGTTAGAGATGCAGGGGGGAGAAACGGCGGGATGACAATGATATGAATATTTACACCAGTACATATGCACGCGGTAGCGCAGTTGGTTGAGGCACTGCGCTACAAACCGGCAGGTCGCGGGTTCGAATCCCGATGGTGCCATTGAAATTTTTCATTGACATAATCCTTTCGGCCGCACTATGGCCCTGGGGTCGACTCAGCCTCTAACAGAAATGAGTACCAGGAATATTTCCTGGGGGGGTAAAGGCGGCCGGTGCGTAGGGCTGACAACCTTACCACCTTCATGTACCGATTGTATAGAAATCTGGGAGCCTCAACCTCCTGGAACCCTGAGGGCCTGTCCAGTCCTGTAATGGGACTGCTTTTCCTTTACATATGCTAAATAAAGCACACCAAACCGGCTATAAGTATACGTATACAGTACTCGTATACACCCTTTTCTAAATGTAATGGCATTTACCATTCGCTACAACAGCTTGTTTCGCAGACGGTTTATCATCAAATTTTCCAAGTATGATCAAATCCGCTTCTCAGAGCTCCGCGTTGTAGGAATGCTTACTCTAATTAATTTAATACCGTCGAACCCGGTTATAACTACATCGGGTTACGCGACATCTCGCCTATACCGTCAGATATTCTGTGGTACCAATTAATTCCTCACTGTTAACCGTAACATTACACTACTCGGTCATAACGGCACTCGTTTATAACGACACAGAATATTCAGTCCACCGCATGACGTTATAACTGAGTTCGACTCTAATTATTAAACAACTTTAAAAAATATTTCTGTACGGTGTGTCTGAAATTAAAAACCACTGAATATCCAAATTTTCTTGGGCGTTACACCGTGTCTACTATAAACTGTACGGATGCTTGGAAGATGCGTAATGCCTCCTTCTTCAGGGTCTGGTAGTCCACCCTGAATGTGGTGGCAATACGCTGCTCCGCAACGTCGGCAACTCCTTACCTGTTTACAAGGCGTAAGATCACAAAAAAAAAAACTTGGATTTTGTATCAACACCGCTGTGAGAACCTCATATCACACAAATCACTGTCAGACTCAATAAATGCCACTGACAATTTCATACTCCTGGTTGCAATTGTGTTATAATTTATGTATTTAATGTTCGCACCAGCATTAACCAGCTTCCGATTAACCGCTCTTCCACTCGGTTAAGTAATAGTCATGCCTTCCTCTGTTCTCAAGGTGTCTGGCCTAAAGGCTAGGTCGACCGCATTACGGGGAACAATCCGCAAGATACACGCTAAGGGTGGGTACACACTTGTAACGTAACACCGTAACGTGACAGTGTGGACGCGACTCGTGACACCGTAACGTATCAAAAGTTGGTTACGGTGTAACGTTACGGGCTTGTTCGGTGCGATGTCGATATTTGCCCGTCGCATCAAAGGGATGTTGCAGTTACGGCCTGAGCAAGTGCTGACGTGCTCCGTGTCACATACGCAGTACACCACCGTCTTATGGGTCAGTTCTTTTTGTGCGGCTTTTGTGGCTGTGTGTTCAGAACGGAAAGAGTGATAGAATTTATAGACGCCTATAAGAAGAAGCAAATAATATGTGACCCAAAGCATCCGTTGCACTACAATAAAATATCAAATGAATTAAATATTCAAATTCAGTAGGAGACATTCTGGTGAAATTTTTATATAACCCACTGACCGGCTGATAATTCAAATCCGCTAATAAACTTGAAGCACTGTACACTTCCCTGCTTCAGGACAGTTGCGTTTGCCACCACCGCCGCTGTTTTTCTCTCTCTCTCTCTTTTTTTCCAACATAATGTATGTAAATGTACGCAGCTGCTGCTACCTGCAAAGACATCGCACTCACGTGGGCTCCCGTAACAAGCTGGGAACCTCATAGTGTTACGCGTGGTGGTTACTGTTACGCCGTACTGTTACGGGATGCAAGTTTAGCTAGTAACTCCGTAACGTGTCAGCCACTTGTAACGTTACGGCGTTACGATACGCGGTAACGTTACAAGTGTGTACCCACCCTAAGACATTGTCCGTAACAGTACGCTTACAGCATGAAACTGTGACGTTATATCAGAAATATTTCTTACAAACAATCTCTAATTACGTAATGGCATTTCCTCCCTCCCCCAAAAAAAGACAGTAAACATGGCGCAAGTTAAATGCCCCTGTGCACGTCATTAATGCACATTAGGCAGAGGGGTTTCACGCTCCGGTCGTCTTGACCATGGAAAAAATACCCCATTAATCACTAAACAGGTAGCAGAGCCGCCCCGGACGGTTTTGGGGAAGAAGTAAGCACAAGTTCATACCAACTTAAGCACTGTTATTATTGCAAATGTTCTTACATCACAAAATCTAGGCCCTTACTGCGCCTACCGTTGATACAGAAACATCTGACTCCTAGTAACACAACAAAAGAGACAACTTCTACGTCTGAACTGCATATAAAGCCAACTGTTTTTATACAATTTTAGTTTTTAAAAATATCCCTGAAGATGATCCCAATAGGGATCGAAACACATCGGAACTAAGATTTTTAATGTAAGAACATTCTCAATAATAACAATGCATTAGTTGGTATGAACTGGTACGTGCGTAATGCTTATGCACGGCATGAACAATATAAAGACGTAACGCCTTACCCATGCTTGGAATTGAACTACGATTCCTCGGTCATCCAACATGTAGTGCAGTCACTACGCCTACTGAGCTATCCAGGCTCCTGAAGAAGATGATGATGATTGGTAATAGGAAAACATAATAATTGGACAGTCTTAATTATCTCCATTCTGGCGACGATGGAATCAAAGTTCTTTCGAAACGTCGCCACTTACCACTTTCTTTTCTCATGGCGCAACAGCCCCCAGTGGGTCAGGGCCTCCTCATTATCGAGGCTTCAATATCACATTCAGACACACCACACTCGGTAGGACTCCTCTGGATAAGTGATCAGCTCGTCGCAGAGACCTCTACCTGACATCACAAGCACTGTACAAGAGAAAAAAAATCCATGCCCCAGGTGGGATTCGAGCCCACAGTCCCAGCAAGCGACCGGCCGCAGACCCACGCCTTAGACCGCGCGGCCACTGGGATCGGCAAATTACCACTTTACATAACCTCACACCTCACAAGAACCCAATCCTATTCAAAAACAACGCTTTGATGCATTCAAATCAGGGACTGTAACTGATACGTATCAAATGCCTCGCCCGTACTTCAGGCCTGCACCAACACAAACACGCTTCAAATAGAACAAAACAAACGAACATCTGAAATGAGACACGTGCAGTTCCATTCTGACTGACCTTCATACTGAGGATGCAGCAGGCGAACAAATAACTGTTCTGAAAATTCAAAGCATCAATAAATGAACAGCTTTTCAGTCCCACTATCCCCGTCTATTTGTACACGTCACATGTTTCATAAACCTATCATCAATTATCATCCGGAAGGAAACAACGTCGGCCAAGCAACACTACAGTCTACGCATGCGCCCCGAGAGCCATCTTGTTTCACTGTCGGCATACAGCCTTGTAATGTGGAGACGCCTTTCAAAACAAATGAATGCCAACAGTGCCCACACTAATTTTTATCTGAAGTCCCACAATTCCGTCATTCAATTGTGTACGTCAGTCATCAGCCCGCCGACTCAGTTGGATTGAAATGGCTCTGGACTGGATAAAGTAACAGTTTTGCTGAACACAGTAATGGATTGTTAGGTAGCTTGAAGGCAGATGAAGATTATCCCTTAGCAAAGTGACTTCAAAAATTAGGACTGGCATAACGGAAAATGTTTTGATTATTGTCATTTAGTTGTGCTTTGTCATCACTAAATACCATTCAAAGTCAGTCTAAACAAAGGTTTTATTATACAGGGTGATTCATGGGGAAAAGTCAATATTTCGGGAGGTGATAGTATCGGTCATTGTGATAAAAAAAAGTTCATATGAACATGTGTCTAATTCTGAATCGTTACCGTGATAAAGCTTGTTGAATCTCCCGATCTAACTACATCTGATTCTTCTTTGTGGGGTTGTATGAAGAGCGAAGTTTACAAAACAAAGGCGGATGCACTAGACGAATCGCTCCCTCGCATTTTGGATGCTGCTGCCCGCATAAAGAAACGTGGAGATCAACCCAGAAGAACAACACGCGATCTTCGCACCATAACCGCAAAGGCCATTGAGGTTGACGGTGGGATTTCCGAGAATTTAATGTGAACTGTAGCAAATATATTTGTATGTAACAAACCTGTCATGTAAACATTAAATTAAAATTAAAATTAACAGCAAGTCATTTCTCTTTATTTATTACCATTCACAATGTTTTTGTATTTGTAGATTCAAACAGTTCTATCTCGGTAACAATTCAGAATTAGATTTGTCTTCATATGAAATTTTTCTCACAATGACCGATTCTATCACCTCCCAAAATAGTGACCTTTCCTCCAGAATCACCCTGTATATCGAATTTTTAAGCAGCTGTATGTTTCGATCCTATACCCGGATCATCAGGCTGGCATAAAAACAATAAGTAAAAGGTAGAAAGTGCATATTACATTACACATTATATTATGAGATCTCGCAATTTACAGTTTTTAGATTCTAAAGTTCCTTCTTCAGAGTGAAGTTACAGTAGATGTTGTGCATTTTATTTTGCCGGTTACATAAAATAATTCCCAGATATTCATGAAACTCAAAAGATGCTACCGGAAACTACAAAACAGTGCCATTTTGAAGATCTTGCACTCACAAATGTTAAGATGGCCAAAACGTAAACTTCTGAGGTGAGAGGAAAAGCCATTTAAAGCACGGCCTGGCGATCAGCACGACCCCTGACAACCACAACACTTTTAATAAGACTAAACAGTTTGGTTTTCATTAACTACTTATGTTTCCGACATCAGGGACAGTACAAGTCGTCTGTCAACAATAAACTTTAACCTTTTAAAGCCTAGCGGTAACTTTACGTACCAGCAGGTGTAACATTAAAAAATTCTACGCGGTGCCCACATTGCGTTTATGTGTTTTGTACGGATCTCAGAACAAACAGCAACTTTTGCCGTATAAAACATTAAGAGATTGGTTTTTATAACCGAAGTGGAGAGTGTTTACAGCGCGGTACGCACTGATTCCTTATATAAAACAGATACGCTTCGTCTTTAAAGGGTTAAAGAGATTTTACATCAGCGGTTGTATTTTTTTATTTACCTATTAAACTGTCTTATAAGGTCTGATCTTTCATGCTTCAAAATAACGTGCAATTTTGTCCTTTTAATTAAGACTGTCGGTTAAATTAATTATATTGTATTATACAATGGAGAAATACCTTTTGCCCCTGCCGGGACTCGAACCTCGGATCATCCAAGCCGTAGTCTGGCCACTGAACCGACTACGGTACCAACTTACATGTTATTACCACTTTTGTACAGTAAGTTTATTGCTTTATTTGAAATCACAAGTTTCCCATAACACCGATCCCAGTGGCCGCGCGGTCTAAGGCGTAGGTCTGCGGCCGAGCGCTTGCTGGGATCGCGGGTTCGAATCCCACCGGGGGCACGGATTTTTGTCTCTTGTACAGTGTTTATGTTGTCACGCAGAGGTCTCTGCGACGGGCCGATCCCTCGTCCAGAGGAGTCCTACTGACTGTGGTGTGTGTCTGAGTGTGACCCAGTGAAAAATTAAAACCTCGACACCTACTGTGAGTAGGTAGAAGAGGGCACGACTACGAAACGGTACGAAGTTTCCCATAACGCACGCCTGTCTTATGCAAGACCAGGCGCTTCTGAGTTTACAAAATACACGCCTGGCACACATTTCGCTACATTGAGGTGGGGCAGTCAGCACTCATATCACATGCCGACTTCACGCTGTCATTGCTCTGTCGGTTAAAGGAGAATCTGCTGTGGTCACAGTCGGCGCACCGCCTGTTACACCTCTTCACACCACACTAAGCAATACGATAGATGTAAACTTGTACACTAAACACGTCATTAAGGTGTGCAAGGGGGCGTAGGCATAAAGCTCCATCCATCTACAGATCAAGGCACTTCTCGTGGGCTTTCGAACAACGTAAACCTTAGGCCTACATCAGTGGTGGGCTCTTGTGAATGCGGTAATGAACTTTCAGGTTCTATAAAATGCGGGGAATTTGACTAGCTGAAGACGTTTTAGGTTCGCACGACGGACTATGCTCCCTTAGAGTGAGTGAGTGAGTCAGTTAGTTAGTTAGTTAGTTAGTTAGTTAGTTAGTTAGTTAGTTAGTTAGTTAGTTAGTTAGTTAGTTAGTTAGTTAGTTATTTAGTTAGGCCCACATCATGCAGCCTTCTTAAGCTACGACTGATTATCGCAAAACAATTAATACAAATAATAACACATGATATAATATATACTACAAAATTAATAATTTAATAATTAATGTTTAATTAACAAATTAATATTACCAAATGGAGTATCACGTTACGCCATGGATCAGCATAATTAAAACAAATGTAAATCCCACACAAAGAAATTAGAATAGAATCTCATTACGACAGAGGGTTTAGAAATTCGAAATTTGAAATATTCGGTTAACGCGGCAGGCCAGTGCGAGTGTGTGTGTGTGTGCGAGTTGGCGGAGCGCAATGGCTGTGCAGTGCCCGATATGGTAACAGCGCGTGCGTGGGTTACATCCTGCTGCCCCGAGGATGACAACGGTTTGCGCACACTCTGCATGAACGGACGTCAGTTACGAACTCCACCCCAAATATGTGCTAACGGCCATAAGTACACACACACACACACACACACACACACACACACACACACACACACACACACACACANCACACACACACACACACACACACACACACACACACACACACACACACACACATATCAAATTATAATTTATTTAAAGCTGGACTCAGTAACTGAGACTATAAAGCGCTGAATGACTGGACCGACAGTGAATGTTGAATTGGTAAGAATGTGGAACGAAGCGGTCGTGGCCTACTTTAAGGTATAACCACGGAATTTACCTGGACAGACTGAGTAAAATCACAAACAGAAGCGGTCAGTGGACCTTCAAATGCGCAATTTACTGTCTACGTCTGTCAACTGACGGGTTCATATTCTTCACCAATAGAGCTTGGGCGATTTAACCGGTCTATGACAAGATGAGATGTGAAAGTAGATGGCATGATGGACTGAAGAAATGCATTTTGTGCCCAAAACACATTAGAGAAGAGTTTTTGTAAAGAACAGATGTTACCAGGATGAAGATACCAGTGAACTGATACTACAAATACAACGGCTGGAACAGACGCATCCAGAAAAATCCCCATATTTATCCACACAGTAAGTAAAATGCTATTTAATAACACCCAATATTCAAACTAGTACCCACAATTTTAATCTAGCTATATATAGGACATACCCACTTTACAGGTTCCTACCATCAGGAGTGACCATCAACTAACATACGCCGACACCCCACATACGACTCCCTGCACCACAGATCTATGTACCTCCCGGGAATTGAAAACAGCACCACGTAACTACAGTCCGGAAATCAAGGAACACACACACAAAGGATTTCTTCAAACCACCACTTTAAAAAAAAATTATCATATACTCACATTACATAACTTCTTGGGTCTTATACACTGTTTTGAACCTTTTAAAGCCTAGCGGTAACTTTACATACGACCAAGTTTAACATTAAAAAATTCTACGTGGTGCCCACATTGCGTTTATGTGTTTTGTACGGATCTCAGAACAAACAGCAACTTTTGCCTCATAAAACATTAAGAGATTGGTTTTTATAACAGAAGTGGAGTGTTTACAGCGCGGTACGCACTGAGTCCTTATATAAAACAGATATGCTTCGTCTTTAAAGCGTTAATATCACACTACGACGCTGTATTTTATAAACTGAAAATGTTTTAATTTCGTACTCAGATAATAACCATATTGTATACACAATGGTTCCACAACTTGTAATGCCATAATGAGATCTCACTGGCAATAATTTTCTTCTATTATATCTTGTACCCAGGCCTGATGATGACCACCTAGGTGGTCGAAACATGTTGCCTTATATATCATAAATAATAATTTTATATTGAAGTTGTGAAAACGGCTTTTTATTGTACATAAGATGTAGCTGTAAGGATAATATTAAAATATTTCTTACTGTTAGAAAAGTTTCTGACGAAAATATGAAGAACGTCCAAACTGGCGCTTCAATCAACTGATTAAGGCGACCCTCCCCACCAGCTATTGCTAGGATGACGAAGAAACAAATGTCACGATGCGCAGATGGACTATACACGCAGAATCCAAGAAATGCTACAACATTTGGCTACCAAACCCTCGACCATTCGTGTGCAGCAGACGCAGCTACATGAAGTACAAGAGTTAAGTGGGACAAAGCAAAGTCGTTCCTGTCCAAGCCATGAAGGCGTATAGGGGGAGTAAAGATTTAGCTCCATTCATTCTTTATCTCGGTACTAAATGGGGATGGGTGCTGAACTCCACGCCCCTGTCGCCTTATCCCGGGGAATGAACCTCGATACCCATTGAAGAGGAGCCGGATAGACTCCAGAACCAGTCTGGACGATTTCCAGAAGACAAAAATCTTCTTCCCCTGCCAGCAGCCAACGTTGGTTCGTCCATCCAGCAGGCTAGCCCAGTCGCCATACCCCTCTTTGTTTTAATGCTTTGGAACAAAGACAGTATGAAGCCTCAACTGACGTGCATAACATACCATTGTCCAATCTGGTAAATAGAATCGTTGGGTCTCAAAGATAGACAGGAGTTGCAAAGACTGGGTAAGACCACTACAGGTACGCGCGTGTGTAGCTTCAGATTGCATCAGGCTTGGGGGTCTGACCGGGTACAATTCGCAGAATATGTAGTGTTAAGTTCGAATACTGCACAAGATGGCCGCTCTTCCTGTCGCCTGTGACGCCTGTCTGCGTCACTGAATTCGTCTCACCTTCAGTCGGCCGCACAGAGAGGTCTGTGGTCATCACAGTCTCTTAGTTAGGGATACCCGGGTCATTAGTGACATCTACATTCCATGTAATTCACTAATTTTTTCACGATTAACCGTTTTTGAGAAAAAGGAAATCATCCGTGTGAAATTTATACTGTTCATTCCGTGAATCGTCGATAATCAATTCACAGCACGAGACCAACATTACTGTGCTTTTTTTTTTTTGGTCTAGTGTGAAATGGTTATCCGCGTGTGCTTTAGATACGGCAGACTTGGATTTATAGAGGTTCGACATGAAACCATATTTAAATTGCGAAAACAATTTTTAATTCAGAAACCCAAATACGAAATTTTATCGCAGTATTTCAGTACATTCATAAATAGTGAGTGGGAACCGGAAACGACATCCGCCATTTTGTGTCCATGACGGAAACTGGAAACGACGTCCGCCATTTTGTGTCCATGATGGAAACCGGAAACAACAACCGCCATTTTGTGTTCATGTTATGTAGTGCGCGCTATGAAGGCTTAATGTTGCTTGGCACATACGGCGTTATCGAAGCATAAGTCGTTTCACGGACACTTCCGTGTAAGGTTACACGCGGCTGGAAAAAGACGATGCTGTGTTACTGATGGGTGAGACTAGCCCCCCACATCAATGGCGCCAATCATGTCATTGTTACGATCTGTGTGCATGCAACACGGAGACAGGACGTACGTTTTCGCGTGGAACAAGAAAAGAACTTCCAACGGACGCACTTCCCGCCATGTGGGCTGGAAGCCCCCCCCCCCCCCCACGCAGACACAAATCAACCCAAGCACAATACTGTTCTGGCAAACGTCCTAGAAGTCCCACGCCAAGGCCAGGCGTGCGCACACCAATCACAACCAACCGTACAACGCCCTGACTTCTCTTTCAACTGTCATTTAACGGGCATTCTGCTTGAAACGTGCACTGACATCATTCATAAACCGACACACGTCAGATGAAATACTCGAAGGAGATTTTTCGCCACGTTCCAACCTTCACTCCTCATTCATTAATTTATTCTTCATCAATTCGAACCCTGTCATATCCGCAGCTTCTTCTGGAACTATATGCCCCACCACACCCTCCTTCTTGTCTATAATATTAGATTGCTTCCACTTCATTTGAAAACTTCGTCTCGCTTTTACAATTACACACCTGTATACCATAATTAACTAACTAACTAACTAACTAACTAACTAACTAACTAACTAAATAACTAATTAAATAACTAACTAAATAACTAACTGAATAACTAACTAACTAAATAACTAACTAATTAAATAACTAACTAAATAACTGACTAAATAACTAACTAAACCCATGGAGCAGAGGCCTTCTTGAGAAGCTAACAGTTTCTCAGCTAGTCAAGAAATTACCCGCATTTTATGGAACCCGGAGGTTCATTACCGCATTCACAAGAGCCCGCCACCTGTCCCTAACCTGAGCCAGCTCAATCCAGTCCATGTCCCCAATCCCACTTATTGAAGATCCTTTTTAATATTATCCTCCCATCTACGCCTGGGTCTCCTATGTCTGCATACCACAATAAGTTTGAAATGTCTGTATAGCGTTAAATGTCTGGAGCATTCGTTCTGATGTTTTTATATCGATTTTAATGCGTGACAATTTTCAAGAAAACTACGTAAAAATAGGCAACATGCCTTTCCACGTGTCACATAACACGCACTATGAGGTTTATCCGTATTACAGCAACAGACGTGTAACGTATTGTAATTTATGTCTCGTAAACGGCGAGATATCGCAGTTTTGTACTCATCGTGTTTGTTACGTTAAGCTCAACTTTTTTTTCGGCCTCAGCTCGCCCTACTCAGAGAACAGCGTAACAAATACAAAAACCATTCACGACAAGACATTACCATAAATGTGCGTCCTAGAACTCCATGTAGAAATCTATTGAAAAAACTAGAGATTTAGCCTGTTCTATGCCAATATATATTTTCATTAATTAACATCTTTGTTAATAATCAAGAAAATTTTCAAACAAATCCATCAGTACGCGGTATTAACACAAGGAATAAACACCATCTTCATAGACCAAATGCCAACTTATCTTGTTTTCAGAAAAGTGCATTCTATTCTGGCAACAGAATTTGCAACAGTTTACCATGCAGTCTTTCTAATCTTAAGAATGAAAAGGCACAATTTAAAGTAGTACCAAGAAAATACTTAAATGCACACTGTTTTTACTCCGTAGATGAATATCTTTATGTGTACAGATGGCCCGTAATACTTAATTATAAAACTGTATAAAATGTTTATAATATTTTGCAGCGTAAAATTCTATATATTCTGTATTTTTCGTATGTTTATGACTTATTCCACATCCTACTGTATTCTGACAAACTTATGGATCCAAGGAATGTATGTATGTATGTGTGTATGTATGATGTATGTATGTATGTATGTATGTATGTATGTATGTATGTACGTACGTATGTATGTGTATGTATGTATGTATGTATGTATGTATGTATGTACGTATGTATGTATGTACGTACGTATGTGTACGTATGTACGTACGTACGTATGTATGTATGTATGTATGTATGTATGTATGTATGTACGTATGCATGTATGTATGTATGTGTGTACGTATGTATGTGTGTGTGTATGTATGTATGTATGTATGTATGTATGTATGTATGTATGTATGTACGTACGTATGTGTATGGATGTACGTATGTATGTACGTACGTATGTATGTATGTCTTATGTACGTACGTACGTACGTACGTATGTATGCGTATGTATGTATGTATGTATGTATGTATGTATGTATGTACGTATGTATGTACGTACGTATGTATGTATGGATGGATGGATGTACGTGTGTATGTATGTATGTATGTATGTATGGATGGATGTACGTGTGTGTGTGTATGTATGTATGTATGTATGTATGTATGTATGTATGTATGTATGTACTATGTACTACGTACGTACGTATGTATGTATGTATGTATGTATGTATGTATGTATGTGTATGTATGTACTACGTACGTGTACGTATGTATGTATGTATGTACGTATGTATGTATGTATGTATGTACGTATGTATGTATGTATGTATGTATGTATGTACGTACGTACGTATGTATGTATGGATGGATGCATGGATGGATGTACGTGTGTGTGTGTGTATGTATGTATGTATGTATGTATGTATGTATGTGTATGTATGTACGTACGTACGTGTACGTATGTATGTATGTATGTATGTACTACGTACGTACGTATGTATATATGTATGTATGTATGTATGTATGTGTATGTATGTACGCACGTACGTACGCGTACGTATGTATGTATGTATGTATGTATGTATGTACGTATGTATGTATGTATGTATGTATGTATGTGTGTATGTATGTATGTACGTACGTACGTACGTACGTACGTGTACGTATGTATGTATGTACGTATGTATGTATGTATGGATGGATGTACGTACGTATGTATGTATGTATGTATGTACGTACGTGTCGCTTCGTGTAAAGTGTTTGTTATTGTCAGATTTTAACCAAAACCGGAACGGGACGTACAAGAAAAATCTGTCCTCTGGGAGTTGCACTGTTCCAAGACGACAGACACGACAGGGCTAAACAGCAGCTTCACGCAACCGCTTTCCGAACAAACCTCAACACTGGCGAATATACAGAACGGTAAGAGCAGTATACCGCTGAAAACAAACTGCACGATAAAGACGTATTGTTCATATCGCTCTCCAGACTGACTGTACTTCATCTGTAGATAAGCTGTGCAGTAGTGACGTATTCCACAATCACACAGATTGTCGTGGAAATACAAAGGTAAAATTCCTGCATGATTAACTTCAGTGACGGGATATCGCACAGTGTGACACAATTTCGCGGCGCGTATACAGTGCCTGCAGGGCTCTGTGGACATAACTTCCGTGACGTAATTCTAGCAACGTGTGCCTAGGTCCTCACGGGACATGCTCCTATGAGGACGCACCTGCAGGGCTGTGCAGTCGGTACACAAAAGCTCCGACTCTAACTTCTCGATTTTTAAAACTCCGACTCCTTCATAAAAGCTCAATATGCATTAATAACGGTAAACCTATAAGACGTTTCATCGCCACCACGTGAATCATCAGGCTACTGTTTAGACTTATAACCTATATTTAAGCATAAGTCTAATGGTTACTGTAGCTATCAGGGCTCTGTAGTTGTAGAGTCTAGTTAAGATTTTAGACTGAGGTCGGAGTCGGAGTCGGTACATTTTTTACCGACTCGACTCCACCTAAAAATTCCTTCCGACACGGACTCCGACTCCACAGCCCTCGGCACCTGCATATTACGGGCCTGTTTGATGGGGATCAACCTGCAGATTCTGCAGGATGGAGACTGAAACATTGCAGCACATTATTTGCTGCTGCAAGGTGTTGGCTCGTCAGCGCTATACTTGTAATGTCTTTGGGAAGCTGTTTGCTCAACCAGAAGATATAAGCACAGCTTCAGTAAGGGACCTTTGCCTCTTTATAAGAGGGACAGGGTTATTCAAGCTGTGCTGAATGGAGTGTTAGGGCTGCACAGTAAGCCTAAGGCTGCGGTGCGTCCGGGGCATCTGCTGACGGGCCCTGAAGAAGAAGAAGAAGAAGAAGAAGAAGAAGAAGAAGAAGAAGAAGAAGAAGAAGAAGAAGAAGAAGAAGAAGAAGAAGAAGAAGAAGAAGAAGAGGAGGAGGAGGAGGAGGAAGCGGAAGAGGACGAAGAAGAGGACGATGAAGAAAAGGAAGAGGAAGAGGGAGAAGAGGAAGAAGAGGGAGAAGAAGAGGAAGAAGAAGAAGAAGAAGACCGTGTGCGTAGCAAACGGTACTTTACCTTACTAGCGGTGTCCCAGGTTTCGGTGTAACTATCTCCCTGATGATGGTGGTACATATGCCATCGAAACAAGTCGGAGTTAAAATGATCCTCTGAAGACTTTGTGTTATATACTAAACTTGTGCATAACTGTTGGTGCTTTCCAGTCAATAATGGACAGAAATGTCACGAATTATTAGAAACAGAGTAGTCAAGATCGTGTTAGAACCGTACTTCGGAATCTGAAGACCGATAAAATTGGCCGCACTGACCACATGCAAATACTCAAGGCAACATGGACTAAGGACAACACAGAAATGTCGGACCACAGCCACTCAGCAACAATAATCTTTAAGTACGCCGATCCGGTTGTTATTCAAGAACGCAGACCACGTGTAAACTAGCGCTGGCAGAGAAACAACTCGCGAAGGCCTTCATGGGGAAGAAACGCAACACTTGCTGATTACTTAAGCAAACGAGGAACAATAACAAAATGCGCAAGAACGTTGTCACATGACTGAAATAACACGAAAGTAAACATAACAAAGTACATCAATCTACTCGGATTCCTTAACTCTGAAGACGAAGACAGTAAGTTCTTCCGAAACGTCGGTAAATATGTACCATTCGACACAGCGCCAACATCACACAGGACCAAAATCTTCAGCGACATCGGTGTGAGAAGCACAAATCTCCGTGCTGTCCACGTGGCTTATCATGAAGACATTTTGATGTAACAGGTGTGCACGTTATCCAAGTATGTAATATTTCGGGACGCTTCGTCTTCCCAGTGACTGAGAATAGCTCTCATCTGAGTGGTCACCAGGTTAGGTGCTTTCCTTCACCTGAAGAAGGAAGCAGAGCTGGCATCCGAAACGTTGTACTCTATTAAAAAATTACGCCTGCTCGGCGATTCACTGTTGATTCAACTATCGCACTTACCACGCTTAGCACGTCATTAATAAGTTTTAATCATAAGCGTAACTTGGCTAATAACACTGGGGGGGGGGGGCGCCCAAAACTGACCATGGGTATTAGGAACTTTATTTTACAAAGGAGACAAATTTGAAAGAGGGGAAAATTGGTCCCGTAAAACGCAAGTTTTTAATTTTCTTCTTTCTGTCTACATTTTGTTTTCCATTATCCAATTCAGTAACCAATTCAGTAACTGTTCCTAGGTTGAAAAATATTGGGCGGGGGGGGGGGGAATTTGCCCCTCTTACCCCCCCAAGTTACGCCTATGGTTTTAATTATATATATAAGCATAAGCATAAACAAAAACTGCTTCAAAAATTTTCTTCCCCCTTAAAAGACAAAATGTTAAAAAGCCAAACACGTTTATTTTTGGCTGTCAGCTTATGGGACCAATACCGATCCCATGCTGTCAACTTGTGTGTGCAGACTTGCAAAAACATTTGCCTCGCAACAGAACACGCTTGTAGTTGTCCGTCACAGTCATCACGTGACAACTGCAGACTACACCATGCAGCACAGCGGGGAATCCCGCAGCAGAACCAGCACAGCATCGAACCCAATGCATGTAGCGCACCAGACAATCTGCAGTAACAACACACAGCTACGCTGTGTCGTTACTTCTTATATCATGTTTGTGGGCTAACTAGGGACTGCGAGCCCTAGGGACTTCTCAACAAATTATCACAACCTAATTCTGAGGAAATGTCAAGGCATGTTGGGAAACCGACAATGCAGATATGGGAATAATATTAAAATGGATACTTGAAAAACAAACGGCGACGGTATGGATTGCATTCAACTTGTTCAAAATGATATCCAGTGAATGAAACTCATGGTAACAGCCGGCGAGATTCACAGATGGCGTGAAATTTGGCAATGTACGCAACTATCAGCTTATTAAGATATCAGGTTCTTAAGAAGTATTACGCTCCATGCAGTCAGATTAATACAAGGACGATCAGATGGCTGTAAAAAAGCAGAACGCGTAGGGAAACGAAAGCTGCGTATAAAATATTGGTCGGAAAACTTCAAACGCGGGAGAATAACTCTGAAATGGATATTACGGACACACACTTTACCGTTTTAATGTATATGATTCCAAACACGCAGGACTAAATGCAGTGAAGTGAAGTGAAGTGAAGTGAAGTGAGGTGAAGGGAGGTTAATCGTGGTGGGGATGTGAAGGTTACATAAGCGTAGTGAAGTCGAATGAAGGGAAGGTCACGGTGAAATGCGAGTGCATCAGTTCATGAAGTTATGTAATGCATTACTGTAACTGTATTACTGCACAGTGTGCTTAATTTTTTATTAGTATTAATTCATCTATTTTAGGTTAATTGTAATTGTATTTGTACTGTAACTGTATTTGTATTTGTACTGTATTTGTATGTGTATTGTTTGTACTGTAACTGCATTTGTATTGTATTTGCATGTGTATTGTATTTGTAATCGTATCTGTACTGTAATTGTAATTGTATTTGTACTGTAACTGCATTTGTATTGTATTTGTATGTACACTGTATTTGTATGGTAATTGTATTTGCATTGTAATTGTATTTGTACTTAACTGTATTTGTATTGTATTTGTATGTGTATTGTATTTGTATTGTAATTGTATTTGTACTGTAATTGTACTTGTATCGTACTTGTATTGTAATTGTATTTGTATTGTAATTGTATTTGTACTGTAATTGTATTTATTGTGTGCAGTATGTGCCCGTTATTGTTTTTATAATTTTGTGTGCTGTTTTGTTTGGGTGCGGTGTGTTTTGTGTGTTGTGTCTTATTGTAGTACCACTGCCACCGGGTACAAACCCATTTGCATTCAAAATAAATAATAATAACAATAATATACGCCTACACACAGCGTCATCTATTGCCTACTGTTTCAGTATTGGCTGCAAACGTAGCAGAAAAATGCTATGGCAGCAGTAGAGTGTTAGAAACTGAACCCAGGTTTGCATTGGCACTTACCGCGCAACTTCCCAATAAACCAGTCTATTCCAAGGGCCGTCACTTACCTAAAACAAAAGGAAAGGTATGAATTAATGCAGGAGCCACCGTACGTGCAGTAAATCTGCTCATGATTTCACTTGCGTGACAAGTGTCTGTACGTACCTTCTAGAAAACACAGCCATGAGGCTTAATTAGAACTCGCACGTGAATATGAAATGCACTCACATTCTGCCCAAGGACAGCGGTTTATAGCCTGCGCCTGCGCGTTAGTCTGGCTACTAGGTAATAAACACAGCAGATTATCCTACTCTGCCACTTATAAAGAAAAGGTGGGGGACAGAGACAGAGAGAGAGAATTCAACCACCTTACAGAGACCTATCTTTAACAAAGCCTTCAACTTCCAAAGTTTCCTCCAAAGTCTCCATTCCAATACACAGTCAAAAGCCAACATCAGCCTTCCTAACTACAGATACCGACTATGAAGTTTGCAGTTGACCTTGGAACTGGTTTGCACTGGGAAAAAGCGATTGTCCATTCTTTACGATCAGTAACCGGCGTATTTCAGTTACAAATACATTCAGCTAAATGACAGTTGTGTCTTGTGCGTGTGAGATAATACAGTTATTTTCTGTGGTGGGCGTGGGTGTGCTGCCGTTCGCTAACTGGGACTGTGGGTTTGAGTCCCGCCGTCTCTTGTGAGTGTTGTATGCCAGGTAGAAGTCTCTGTGTCGGGCTGATCACTCGTCCAGAGGAGTTCTAACGAGTGAGGTGTGTCTGAGTGTGATCGTGAAGCCTCCATAGAAAGAGGAGGTCAAGTACCACCCAGGGGCGTAGTATCATTGGAGGAGGAGGAGGAGGAGGAGGAAGAAGAATGAATGAATGAATGAATGAAAATGACGTTTATAGAAAGTCGACATAATCAGCTCTACATATGTCGGAATAGAATCAGGTTAAAACAACTCCCAGCTACATTAATGTCCGATTGCGTAACCAAGACGGCAGCATCTTCCACGCTATCCCCACAAAAAGTTGTTTCACAGCCCGAAAGGCAAAATAACAACATCCGAAAATGATAATGAACGCGTGAAAGGCATAGCTTTGTTGTCTTATGTAACTCCTTCTGCTTGGTCCAGTTTCAACCGCGTAATTAACGTGATTTGACAGACATCAACCACCAGACTTTTTATTTTCTTTCTTTCGTGTGGCGTAACAGCCCAAATCGGGCCTAGGCCGCCTCCTTTTGGAGGTTTCTATATCACACTCAGTTACACACACACCACACTCGGTAGGACTCCTCTGGATGCGTGATCAGACCGAAGCAGAGACCTCTACCTGACAACACAAACACTGTACAAGAGAAAAAAAATCTATGCCCCCGGTGGGATTCGAACCCACGATCCCAGCAAGCGCCCGGCCGCACACCTACGCCTTAGACCGCGCGGCCACTGGGATCGGCAACCAGCAATCTTTGTTAAAATAATCTATTCCACTCAGACATGAGCTCAGTCCTTGAAGATTTTCCTGGTTACTTGAACGCTGCTGTCGCTACGTCTCGAAGTTCCAGAAGCCCGTGACATGTATTACGTAAGGAAGCCTGTGGGACGAGGCTGCGAACAGCCGCAACAAATATTAACCCAATACGAACGCTTATCAGACTGGTAGGTTTCCTGTACGCACACTTCAGTATTCACCACTGCCTGCAGCTAAGTTTCTATTTCGAATTCGAACTACTGTCATCTTGGTTCACCACAAACAACAAAACGCTTTTAATAAGCTAGGCAAACTACGCATAAAGCAACACTGTGGCGCGTTCGCGTGACCATTGCTGCCGTGGAAAAGCAATAAGTATTACATATTCTGAGTGTGTGTCTGTAGCCTTAGTTACCCAGCATGCAATGCGCATGCGCCGTATTATATTGTCATCTGTGGCCTGTCTGGCTGTACCATATTTTTCCACATTATCTCATAAACGACAAGACTTTCGGAAAAAAAGAAACTACCGAACACAAATTGTGTTTTGACTTTCTCTACAACTTTGTTCAAACGTTTCTCATTCTAAGAAGAATGTACATAAGTCTTCATGTAATGTGCCCGTTATTCTTGTCATATTTTGGTCAAACTTGAATTTTCTCAACATATTTAAAAAAATACTGAAATATAAAACTTTATGAAAATCCGTCCAGTGGCAGCTGACGAAGCCAGTAGCCGTTTTTCACAATTTTGCGAACTCGCCTAAAAATTATGTGACAAGGATACGGGCTGGACAATCCCAGGTTCGAATCCCAGCAGGGGCAAGACGTTTATATCTTCTCCGAAAAGTCCAGACCTGCTCTGGGGCCCATACAGCGTCCTATTCAATGTGTACCGGAGGCCCTTTCCCCCCGGGGTAAAGCAGCCGGGACGTAGGTTAACAAATCATCTTCATCTAGTGCCGAGCTTAAGAATGAGTGGAACTACACCTCCACTCTCCCACATACCCTCAAGGCTTAGACTGGGAGAAATTTACATTTTTACCTTTTCAAAAAATTCTGTAAGTCGTATGATTTTTTACGTAACTCGCCTACTTCTTTCGAAATTTACAATAGGTATCATCATCATCATCATGCATCTGTCATGGAGTTGGCCACATGTTGACCCGTTCCGGTCTCATTTATACAGAAGTCCGTTCATTGGTCTTCCCTGGTTTCTTCTGCCTTTTGGTGTGTAGTTTCTATTACCCTGGGTAATCTCTTATGGGGCATTCTATTGACACGCTGTATCCAATTTCTCTTGTAGTGTTGTATTTTGTCCAAAATTGGGGGTTTGGACAAAATACAGGACATACCTTAGACGGGGAAAAATTTACGTTTTTACCTTTTTCAAAAAATTTCTCTAAGTGATACGAGTTTTCTAGCAATTCGTCCATTTCTTTCCAAACCTAAAATTGACACTGACTTGTAACGCTGATGTTCTAACAGAAATCAAAATTGCTGCCTCCCTGCTTAAGTAACTATGAGTTACATCAGGTTCAACCTTTACAACGTTAATCAAACCTCAGCTTACGGTAGGAACTAAAACACAGATTCCATAATTCAAGGTTAGCGCTTTTATTAATCGCTTCAAACAAAAATTTCCACCAATCACATGCCCACACTGCAGGCACGGTAATGTCGTCAGTCCATTCAGCTCGGGTGAGCAGCGTAGGCCGCGTCCAGCTGGCTGACCTTCTCTTCAGGAAGGACCACTCCCTGCACACACACAAGTCACTGCACAAGCGGAATAAACCTCCTCACAGTCATAGATTTACAAATTCCGTGCGACTGTTGTGGCCCACACATCATCCATCACCTTACGCAGTAACAGTTAGACATAATTGTCACCGCGTGGCTCTACTGAGTTCATAGGACGAACGCGGAATGCGTTCACAAACTCACCACTGTCACAAAGTACCTACCTGATCCATCTAGCTGTTTATTCATCACCACCCATTTACCATTCTATCCACCCATTCATCCATCATTCCGTCTGCTTACCTATCACGTATCCTCGTTTATCAATATATGTTGATTCCTGTCTCTACCGAATAACACCATCATGTAGTCCGCGTTACGACAGGCCCATAGCCCCTTCCAAAGCGAGTTCTCCACAGAGTGAGATCTAGTGCTTCCTCTTTCAATTCCCAGTATCCTCTCCTTTCCTTAAGGCCATCCAGTAGCTGCTTACGCCTTCTTCCTCGTCTTCTTGTGCCTTTTATCTTTCCTTCAATAACGTCTTTTAGAAGGCAGTTCCTACGTAAGATGTGACCAATCCCGTTTGCCTTTCTTCGTTTTGTTGTTTGTAGGTTATTCCTCCCCGCCTTGACTTTATGTAATGCTTCATTTCTCACCCGATCGGTCCAACTGATCTTCTCCATCCTTCTCCGGCACGACATTTCAAAACTTTCCAAGTATTTCTGATATATATTCCGAAGTGTGCAAGTTTCAGCACCATACAAAGCTGTGCTCCACATGTAGCACTTAATTACTTTCTTCCTTAAATTTAAGTCCAATTTGCTGGTGAAAAGAGTCTTTTGATTGCTGAATGCTACATTTGCCATGGCAATCCTGCATTTAATTTTACGTATTCATCTTGCATAATTTGTTATCAAGTCACTCAAACAATGGGATAACACCATGGCATTGTACCAAATAGGCACTGGTAACTCAAAATCTCACAAATTGATACAAACAGTTACAACCATCGTATCGAAAAAGTTCTACCACGCTGACCTCTGTCGGCATAACTGAGGCAGCAAACAAGGACAATGAAATCCTATAAAATTTAAAGAATATATTCTTGTTGTTGATACGTTTCCTACCCAAAATTCCGACAGCATCATTTGTTTCCCAAACGTGATGCTACCTGTCACACCAATCGCAAACACTTTGACAAAATCCTAACAACAGAATTTGAAGCGAACACACTGTGAAACTCTAAAAGTAAAACTGAATTCATTTTTCTGTTAAAATGATTTTAAGTCCAAATATTTTCTTCTCAAATGTTAAGTTTCGATTTTTAAACTTTCCTGCTCTTTTAAAGCAAACTAACTTCAACTCCACACAGAATGAGTTGCAACATACAGCTTTAACAGTCGGTTATGTTCCTTTTTAGACGACTGGCAGCGACATGGCTTGCAAGTGAAAAGCAACGTAATAACTTTAGCTATAAAGAACACGCCAACGGAAGTAAAGTATAAAGAATCCACACAGTGACACAAACCACACCCGGGGTAACAAACACCTGCACTTCTGAACGAAATTCAAAGAAACAAGTCTGTGTGGAAGACGAGAAGCAAAATACAGTACAGTCCCGATAATCCGGGTTAAGGGGACGGAATGGTGGCCGGATTATCGGAACTGCCGGATAATAAGAAATAAATCGCAAGTTAAATGCAATTGAAGTAAAAGTACGGATGTGATCCACTAGTCCTAACCCTGCAGTACAAGCAACATAACAGAGTACAGTACTGCTACTTAAATACGAGTATTCATGCGCACGCACCTACGCCGGGTAAAGAGGAGTACACATGCGCGCGCAGGTACATCTGTTAACCTTTTAAAGCCTAGCGGTAACTTTAAGTACCACCAGGTTTAACATTAAAAAATTCTACGCGGTGCTCACATTGCGTTTATGTGTTTTGTACGGATCTCAGAACAAACAGCAACTTTTGCCTTATAAAACATTAAGAGATTGGTTTTTATAACCGGAGTGGAGAGTGTTTACAGCGCGGTACGCACTGAGTCCTTATATAAAACACACACGCTTCGTCTTTAACCTTTTAAAGCCTAGCGGTAACTTTACGTGCCGCCAGGTTTAACATTAAAAAATTCTACGCGGTGCTCACATTGCGTTTATGTGTTTTGTACGGATCTCAGAACAAACAGCAACTTTTGCCTTATAAAACATTAAGAGACTGGTTTTTATAACCGGAGTGGAGTTTACAGCGCGGTACGCGCTGAGTCCTTATATAAAACAGATACGCTTCGTCTTTAAAGGGTTATAGCGGAAATGTCAGATAATGGGAAATACTGTCCTCTGTTAGTCACTTTCATGCATGGAGCACTGAACGAAGTAAACTGCCTCCTTTGTTGGAATATTTGCACGGTATCTAACATTCCTCATTACCGAAAAGATGCGCAATTAGTTTAGAAACTCTACAGACGAAAGGAAAATGTTTCATGCTGAATGAACAAAACATTCAAACCCCAGTGGAATACTATTTCATAACAACGAAAAAAGGTAAAGGTAAATATGTGCGTTCTTCTGGGAAATTACGCAGCGTCGGGTGGTAATCCTTTACCTCAAAACACGGGTAAAGGCAACGTTCACCCAAGAACAGGCTACGAAGCCACAGACGGAGAGTAGAAGTATGCCTCTACTCTTTCTTTAACATCTGCGCTAGATGGGTGTGGGTGGTCACGTCCCGGCCGCTTTACCCCAGCGTACCTCCTATATAGGAGGTTAATTAGGCCCCAGGACCGGTCTGGACGGGTGCGGTAAATGTCGCTTCCAACGGGATTCGATCCCCGGACCTTCCCAGCTTGAAGCCAGTCCCTATACTGACTGAGCTATCCCGGCCCATGCTATACAGTGGAAGATTTTACAAAATAAAAGCATAGAGGATCCCAAATATTGCATGATACCAAGCATTGCTTTATATTGAATTCCTGCATCAGACAGCATCGCTGAATAAAAATCAAAGGCAATGTTGCTAAGCCTGTGGACGTGGGTCACTCTCGATCTCATCACATTATCCCACGCACTTGGCTTGCCCACGTTCTACCCACAGCCACCTGGAGTATGCTAATACACGCGGAGCCCTGCTGCTGGTAGCAATGAGCAAGTGCGACCGGCTAGACAGAGTGGGTCCAGAGCAGTCAGACCTTCCGCCTGCAAAACCCGTTGAAGGCTTGAACACGAGGCTCTGGGCACAACTACGCCTACGATACTTCAGCCTGTATGTTGAGGCGGGAAACTACTCTAATTAACCCTTTTATGGGCTAAAAAAAAGTGAAAGTACTTCTCTATCCAGTCCTCACCGACTTCCAAAAGAGCATTGCTTGTTAGAAGGTTACCCCAGCTTCTGCCCTTTATGTCTCTGGTAACACCAGTATGTAGATGAA
>BLKM01000869.1:338778-391278 GCA_013340265.1 Coptotermes formosanus | reverse complement strand
ATAAAATTTAAAGTTCTTGCTGTCCACACCATGCAAGCGTATAGAGGGGAGCAGAGGTACAGCTCTACTCATTCTCAACCTCGGCACTATATGTAGATGAGTAGTCAGCTTCACGCCCCGGCCGATTTACTCCCGATGAAAGAGCCTCCGCTACCCATTGAATAGGACGTTGGGTGGTCCGCAGCGCCGGTATGGAAGTTTCTCAATAAGATAAAATCTCTTGCCCCCGCCGGCAATCGAACCTCGGATCGCCCATTCCGCAGTCTAGTCACTATACTGACTGAGCTATTCCGGATCACAATAACAATAATGATAATTCAGTTCCTATTTATTAACGTGGGGAGTCAAGTGCTAAGTAGCCAATAACAGGGAAAGGACAACAAGCAAACAAATAACAAAGGGAGAGTAAACAGGATACACATGATACAAACAAATAACAAAGGGAGAGTAAACAGGATACACATGATACAAACAAATCAAAACCACGATCATGATGTAATAATAATAATAATAATAACAGCCGATCCCAGTGGCCGCGCGGTCTAAGGCGTAGGTCTGCGGTCGAGCGCTTGCTGGGATCGTGGGTTCGAATCCCACCGGGGGCATGGATTTTTTTCTCTTGTACAGTGTTTGTGTTATCAGGTAGAGGTCTCTGCGACGGGCCGATCCTTCGTCCAGAGGAGTCCTACCGACTGTGGTGTGTGTCTGAGTGTGATCAAGTGAAAATAAACAACCTCGACACCTGCCGTGAACAAGTAGGTAGAAGAGGGAAGGACTGCGAAATGATAATAATAATAATAATAATAATAATAATAATACATATAAACAGTAATTAAATACTTAAAATGGTGGCACTCAGTAAACCTGAACGCAACAAAAGCTGGGAGTTTAAAAAAGCCAGTCGACTGGTAGCTTCAGACTCACTACTACTACTACTAGTAGTACTACTACTACAGCATCAGCACCAATAACAGCGACTTTGATGACGCAATTAGGCTTAAAAAGTCAATACAGCATTGTAAGTAAGAAATGTGCGCCTTCAAATGCAAGTAACTTAACGGAATACCAGATACGCGTGGCTTTCCACAGCTGCATGATTGCGTTACGAGCCCAGTCCGTCGTGAAGGCAGTACGCGTTTGTAACAACAGTAGCCGGGTGGGCATAAATATACCTCCCGCCGTACTCAGGCACAAGAGTACTTTTACATAAACTCCAACATTTCGACAGAACTACAATTTTCTCTCCGCGGCCCCCCCCCCCCAACCGCCCACCCAATTCTTTTGAACTCTTCTGAGTTCAATGCTCTTTACCGTTCATCTCGTGAGAAATACAGCTTCACTGTGCAAACTGCGCAACAATTATACGAATTACGTACGTAAACACACACGCACGCACACGCACACACACACGCGCACTTGGGGCAATAACCTTTGCGTGATATCATTCAAGATCACTGAAAATATTCATTACAACGGGTTTATTCAAATGCTTTCCTTCATCATGCATCGTGTTTCGTTCACTTCCCAGCATCCTGGCCACCCGCGTGCGTGCCGGATTAACGGAATTTTTGCTGTATGTACACTTCTTCGAGCAGATCCGTAATTCCAAGTAGGCTCGGCTCCACGTTTTCAGCCGCCCTAAACAAACAAATTTTTGCCCCTGCTCCCTTTTGTCCCGATTTTAACCTATAAAGATCTTGAGTACGATCGATCGATCGATCGATCATTCATTCATTCATTCATTCATTCATTCATTCATTCATTCATTCATTCATTCATTCATTCATTCATTCATCCTTCCATTCGTTCCGTAGTCTGCCTTAAGACAGGTCCACAGCCTCTTCCAAAGCGAGTTCTCCACACAGTACGATCTAGTGCTTCCTCTTTCAAAATACAGTATCCTCTAGTTTCCTTGAGGTCATCCAGTAGCTGCTTATGTCTTATATACTTCCATAAGCATGATGATGACCTGATCGGGCCGAAACATGTAGCACTTTTATAAAAACAAGATTTATTGTTTTTATAATAGAATATTTCTGTTGGACGGTGTTCTCAATATGTTGATATTCGTTAATATACTGACCACGCTATCCCGGAACCACAGAGAAAGGAAAAAAAAGGGTAAGAATGATCTGTTATGAAACAAATTCTGAGAGAGTTTTAATGTTAAACCTGGTCGTAAGTCAACTTACCGCTAAGCTTTAAAAGATTAAATGAAAAATGTCCATATATATAAACCGCCCTGTATTATGGATCAATATGCATGAAAACCGGATTTACCCGAAAATCAACAGTTCAATTTCACACTATAACTTACTTTTACCTACCGGACGTGAAACTCAACGGCCCGTTGAGAAAAACGAATGGAGCAGAAATACATTAAATCGAATCACTGTCTTGACACTACCTTCAACGTTCTGTCAACGAATTGCTCACTCAACCGACGTTAACGGACACGTGAAAACAGCGGGCGGTGTCTTAGAAAACAAAGTACAACCAAACACTCTCTCCCACGCAGCGCGTTTTTCTAACGGGCGTTCCTTGATCGTGGGAATTCACAAAATAAAAACAAACACAGCTGTGGAGACTCGCTGTTATCATTTTGTAACTAGGCAAAATAATGCAAATCATACATATATACAGGGTGTTTCACGGGGAATGTGCCATACTTCCTTAGGTTACATTATATCGACTTATCCAAAAATACCAATATGCGAAGATGGACGTCTATGGACATAATGGCGTGATAAATTTTAAGGAATGAGCGCTGTTATTCATTTATTGATTACCAAATACGTACTAAAACTAGAAGAAAATTTGTAATTTCTGTAATGTTGACACATGCACTTAAACATCTAATTAACACCTGAGGCATCTGATGGGCATAAGGATATTAACCTTTTAAAGCCTAGCGGTAATTTTACATACCATCAGGTTTAACATTAAAAAATTCTACGTGGTGCCCACATTGCGTTTATGTGTTTTGTACGGATCTCAGAACAAACAGCAACTTTTGCCTTATAAAACATTAAGAGACTGGTTTTTATAACCGAAGTGGAGAGTGTTTACAGCGCGGTACGCACTGAGTCCTTATATAAAACAGACACATTCCGTCTCTAAAAGGTTAATTACGCAAGAAAAGCTCGCAGAAATTTCATGAATATCATCCTTAAGTTTCCAAGTACTTTACATAGCACATGCTCCACCACATGGCTTGGCTTGGCTATCGGCGTAACGACGGACCTGCGCAGTGTACGGATGACGCATCACGCTAAAGAGGTACATAAGTGGAACTGCAAAAATCTAAACTTTTTCTCACGCCATTATCTCCGTAACCGCTCAACTTCGGATTCGGGTATTTTTAGTTATATCGATGTAATTCAACCCAAGGAACGTTCTCCCGAAATACGGTACATTCCGCCTGAAACACCCTGTATAAACTCACGCAAAGTTTGCTCTATTACCGGACACGTAATTGTCGGAGCTGGCCTGTTTGCCGTAGAGCGTAAGACGTCACTGACACAGCGACCGACGACCCCTAGCGCCCTTCAGTACGTATGACGAGAATTTAAAGCTTCTTCACAAAATCACAGGGCAACTCAAAATCTAATCACAACACTCAGTCCAACACAATGCGCTATATTGATCCCGGATATTTTATATTACAATGTCTCGTTGAACACTGCTACATGTTTCGATCCCTCATGGGATCATCATCAGGGATTCACATTAAAGTAACATTTAAAATGTTTATTCATGCGTATGTTTTAATCAATAAATTAATCAAAACACACACATAAATAAACATTTAAAATGTTTATAACAATGGGAAATGAAGATTTAAAATGGTTATTCATGTGTATGTTTTTAATCAATCAATTAATCAAAACACACACATAAATAAACATTTAAAATGTTTATTCATGCGTATGTTTTTAATCAATCAATTAATCAAAACACACACATAAATAAACATTTAAAATGTTCATTCATGCGTATGTTTTTAATCAATCAATTAATCAAAACACTCATAAATAAACATTTAAAATGTCTATAACAATGGGAAATGAAGATTTAAAATGTTTATTCATGCGTATGTTTTTAATCAATTAATTAATCAAAACACACACATGAATAAACATTTAAAATGTTTAATCACGTGCGTGTTTTGATTAATTTAATGTTATTTGGGTGGCATGAAGCAAGTTCCATACAGACGTCCCACAAATATTAGGGATCACCGTATAAAATGTAGCTGCCCAGACGACCTGGCCTTACAGGACGTCACACAATCACACAATACAAAAGACTGAACCAGATAACAGAAAGAAACAATTATAATTCTAGAACTAGTAACGTACACTAACATACACTTAGAATGCTGGTACACAGTAATCCATTTGCAACACTCTTGGAAGAAGCAACCTGCAAGTTCACTTGAAATTTACCCTGATGTAATTAAACGTATTTCATTGCAGACAGAAGAAAAACACAAATAAGAAAATGGTACTTTTCTAAAAAAAATAATCAGCCATTCTAAACGGTTCACGGAACACGTAAAATACGAGACAATTCGTATAATCGTGCCCTTAGTGATTAAGTACTTGAGAGACATCAGAAGAAGTAAGGAAAAAGACAAGCCAGGTTATGGAGAAAGGATAATTTTAAAATAAAAGGAAACAAATGCAAAACAAGTTTCAACTGATGTCCGGTCATTTCTGAGAATAGGCTAGAGAGAACATGCCTTGGCAGGAATTGCCAACACGATGCACAAAGAAGAGAACAGAATCAACAGTTGTGTGTGTGGACAAGGTCCAAACGAAGGAATGTGAGATTCTGGGACAGGAAGAGAGAAACATACAGCCCAGAACCGTTCAATAGGTCTTTGCCTTACGCGGGTGCACACGGTACAATGAACATGTGCCGTAAGAGAAGTAACCCTTATAGGTCAAAATTCGAGTCCTACTCGACAGCGCTTTCCGTCGTACGAAGTCAAACGTCGAGCTCAAATCGACACGTTATGTTAAAATTATTTAACCGTTTCTTTTTCCAAAACTCCCGTCATCAAAGGGGACACACCGTGGCACGATTGGTTGAGACATTGCGCTGCAAGCTGGGAAGTTACGGGTTCGATTCGCTATGGTGTCAATGGAATTTTTCATTAGCATAATCCTTCCGGCCGCACTGTGGCTCTGGGGTCGACTCAGTCTCTAACAGACATGAGTACCAGGAATATTTCCTGGGGGGTAAAGGCGGTCGGTGCGTAGGTCTGACAATCTTACCACCTCCATGTGCAGACTGTCTTGAAATCTGGGAGCCTCAACCTCCTGGAACCCTCAGGGCCTGTCCAGGCCTGTAATGGGACTGCTTTACCTTTTATATTTTACGTTACATGTCATCTAATGGCTGCACTTCAAAATTCGGAAGATCAGAGATTTTCTTGAAAATTAATTGGAACAGGGCTATTAACCCTTTAAAGACGAAGCGTATCTGTTTTATATAAGGACTCAGTGCGTACCACGCTGTAAACTCTCCACTTCGGTTATAAAAACCAATCTCTTAATGTTTTATAAGGCAAAAGTTGCTGTTTGTTCTGAGATCCGTACAAAACACATAAACGCAATGTGGGCACCACGTAGAATTTCTTAATCTTAAACCTGGTCCTATGTAAAGTTACCGCTAGGCTTTAAAAGGTTAAAAGTCATAAAAATAATTTGGACTGCAAGTGGCAAAGAGTGCAGTTATAAAAAACATGGCGACGTAATCCAAACGTGGATTAAGTCTGCCACTTTGCGGGTCTGTTTTTCAACCTGTTCCACGTTATGGTCGTCCCAACATAATACGGCACAGTGAAACCTGCATACACAGGATCCCACAAGACCATGACGTTTACGTTTAGTACAAGTTCCCACTGAACACAATATAAACAAAACCCTTCACAGAATGCAGCCGAATTTGTAAACCTGAACACCGTAGCTGGTATCATGACTAGGCTACCGGGCGGACGAACTGGGGTTCAATTCTCGTCATAAGCAAAAGAGTTTTATCTTATCCAGAACGTCGAGACTTACCCTGACGCAAGGCCAGCGTCCTATTCATCAGGCACCGGGTGTTCTTTCTCAGGGCATAAAGCGGTTGGGGCGGGAAGTTGGCCAAATCCTTCCAAATACCGGGGTAAAAATGAGTGGAGGCGTACCTCTATTCGGCCTGTATGCCTTCATGGCGTGGACAGGAAAACTTTACCATTTCTGAGACAATCATCTGTCAATAGGTGGTGTGTAGACATACTCTGATGATTCGGAAGGAGGAGAAAGAGAGGGAGAGGAGAAGATAGAGGGAGAAGTTGCAATGTTTCATACATATCTCGGTATGAGGGGAAGCCGCGTGACAAGGTCAGTCTGGGGTCGACTACTGTAAGTTAACCTTTTAAAGCCTAGCGGTAACTTTACATACCACCAGGTTTAACATTAAAAAATTCTACGTGGTGCCCACATTGCGTTTATGTGTTTTGTACGGATCTCAGAACAAACAGCAACTTTTACCTTATAAAACATTAAGAGACTAGTTTTTATAACCGAAGTGGAGAGTGTTTACGGCGCGGTACGGACTGAGTCCTTATATAAAACAGATACGCTTCGTCTTTAAAGGGTTCAAGTTCACCCTAAACACGCCATAAAGACCCAGAGGGGGAGTAGAGATATAGCTCTACTCTGTCTTTAACCTCGGCCTCGTATGGGAGTGGGTGGTCAACACCGCGCCCCGGCAACTTTACCACCGGGAATGAGCCGGTACCTATAGTACAGGAGACAGGATAGGTCCCAGGGTCGGTCTGGACGGTGCGGAAAATCCCTTGCCCCCACCGGGATTCGATGCCGGGACCGTCCAGCCCATAGCGAGTCGCTATACCGACTGAGCTATCCCAGCTCACGGCCTCTGTAAGACGAGTCCCTCTCACAACCGCCGCTTTTAGCCTTTTAAAGCCTAGCGGTAACTTTACGTACCACCAGGTTTAACATTAAAAAATTCTACGTGGTGCCCACATTGCGTTTATGTGTTTTGTACGGATCTCAGAACAAACAGCAACTTTTGCCTTATAAAACATTAAGAGATTGGTTTTTATAACCGAAGTGGAGAGTGTTTACAGCGCGGTACGCACTAACTCCACGGAGCAGAGGCCTTCTTGAGAAGCTAACAGTTTCTCAGCTAGTCAAGAAATTCTCCGCATTTTACGGAACCCGGAGGTTCATTACCGCATTCAAAACAGCCCGCCACCTGTCTCTAACCTGAGCCAGCTCAATCCAGTCCATGCCCCCATCCCACTTGTTGAAGATCCATTTTAATATTATCATCCCATCTACGACTGGGTCTCCCAAGCTGTCGCCTTCCCTCAGGTCTCCCCACCAAAATCCTGTATGCACAGAGTCGTTATATAAAACAGATACCTTTCATCTTTAAAGGGTTAATACAACGCCTTTAATGGTTTCCTGACTACATATTGCAAATTTACTGTTTCACTAGTTACACTCAAAAGCCATATATTCTTTGGATACGCCATATATTTACACGATCCGATCCACTTTGGACTTAGACACGCAGCAGAGACCAGAAAATAAAATGCCACAAACTAGAAGTTTCCACTACCAGCTGCACCATTAATTTTAATCTGCATAAATCACATTTACTGTGTAAGAAATATTTTGATCATATTTTTAACCATATCTAAAAACAGCACAAGCTGTACATGCTATGCATAAACGACATCAACAACGGAACCTACTGCAGACTGCAGAACCATGCATAAAGTGACCTGTCAGTGGTAGTTGGTTTTAAACCTGGCATATTGCGTTCCCTCCCAATCTCAGTGGTGGCGCAGTTGGTTGTGGCACTACACTACAAACCGGAAGGTCGCGGGTTCGATTTCCCATGGTGTCATTGGAATTTTTCATTGGCATAATCTTTTCGGCCGCAATATGGCTCTGGGGTCGACTCAGCCTCTAACAGAAATGAGTACCAGGATTATCTCCAGGGGGGTAAACGCGGCCGGTGCGTAGGGCTGACAACCTTACCACCTTGACCTTTTAAAGCCTAGCGGTAACTTTACATACGACCAGGTTTAACATTAAAAAATTCTACGTGGTGCCCACATTGCGTTTATGTGTTTTGTACGGATCTCAGAACAAACAGCAACTTTTGCCTTATAAAACATTAAGAGACTGGTTTTTATAACCGAAGTGCAGAGTGTTTACAGCGCGGTAAGCACTGAGTCCTTCTATAAAACAGATACGCTTCGTCTTTAAAGGGTTAACGTGCCGACTGTCTAGAAATCTGGCAGCCTCAACCTCCTGGAACCCTCAGGGCCTGTCCAGGCCTGTAATGGGACTGTTTTACCTTTGCTTTTACCCGATCTCAGTGGCCGCGCGGTCTAAGGCGTAGGTCTGCGGCCGAGCGCTTGCTGGGATCGTGGGTTCGAATCCCCACCGGGGGCATGGAAATTTGTCTCTTGTACAGTGTTTGTGTTGTCGGGTAGAGGTCTCTGCGATGGGCCGATCCCTCGTCCAGAGGAGTCCTACCGACTGTGGTGTGTGTCTGAGTGTGATCAGGTGAAAATAAACAACCTCGACACCTACTGTGAAAAAGTAGAAGAGGGAAGGACTACGAAATAAATATTGCGGTCCCTGAGGACGGCACTCTTGTACCGAAACATGTCGCAGCTACGTGTTTAACACTCATATGTAACTAATAATGTGCATTTAGTTGGTACAATAAACTGAAAACAATGATCTGCACGGTCAGTTCGGAAATGCTGTGTTCTATGTCCAACTGTTAACCCTACTATGTGTTTGCCCTCTGAGACGTCCTCAATTGAAATGCCGTCTTGAATCCTTCGGGCGTCCCCAGGTCGGCCTGTCTGGAGTTACAATGTCGGTGTTAACACTACTGCCTACGCCACAGAACTCGCAGATAAATTCCATTTACTTATAAAACCCGCTGCGTGTTTGTCAAGTTCACTCATCTGCAGATTACCCGACATGTTTCACTAGAATTCCTTTATTTCTACGCTGTTTTATCTGTCGAGTCTAATTGCTTGTTGATGTTCTTAATTGATGTGTATTGTTTAACAATGCCGCCAATTGCTGAGACTATATAGCGTCAGTGATAGATGGATAAATGCGTATGGAGCATTGGTGGAATGACAACGACAGGGAAAAACTAAACTACTCTGAGGAGAACTTGTACCCAGTACCACTTTTCCTTTCAGCCTGGAATCTAACCCGTGTCTCCGCAACGAGAAGCCTGCGACGATCCGCCTGAACCATGGGACGACCCAGTTCTTAATTTTGTATTTTTCGTACCGAACATTATTCTTACAATCAATCACATGTACAAACAAAGGCAACTTAATAGGTTGCTGAACTGTACGCACGTTTTAAAGCCTCCTACATGTTTCGGCGCTGAGGCGTCATTCTGAGGCAGTCTCAAATACCAAGGAGCAAAAGCATCATCAATACATCAATCTAGAAACACAATGTCAAATATCTGATAGACATATAAACATCGGTTGTTCATATTTTATAGCTACGAAATTTTCACATTTAATATTAACCTTTTAAAGCCTAGCGGTAACTTTACGTACCGCCAGGTTTAACATTAAAAAATTCTACGTGGTGCCCACATTGCGTTTATGTGTTTTGTACGGATCTCAGAACAAACAGCAACTTTTGCCTTATAAAACATTAAGAGACTGGTTTTTATAACCGAAGTGGAGAGTGTTTACAGCGCGGTACGCACTGAGTCCTTATATAAAACAGAGACGCTTCGTCTTTAAAGGGTTAATATACTGAAAATTTTTAAATTATACAATATAAAAGGGGCGACCGCGCGGTCTAAGGCGCGGGTCTGCGGCCGAGCGCTTGCTGGGATCGTGGGTTCGAATGCCGCCGCGGCCATGGATGTCTGTATCTTGTGAGTGTTGTGTAGGTAGAGGTCTCTGCGTCGGGCCGATCCCTCGTCCAAAGGAGTCCTACCGGGTGTGTATGTGTCTGTGTCTAATTGCGTGTGATGCAGAAACATCAACAATGAGGCGGCCTATGCCCGAGTTAGACTGTTGCACCACAGGAAAGGAAAGCATAAAATTATTCCTACATTAATGTATTTCCGCTTGTGTTCATTTGTATTTGAGACTACCTGAGGATCGCGTCTCCTCGCCGAAACATGTAGAATTTCTTTAAAACTTATGTACGGTTTATAATCCTACTCTGTGCATCTGTTGGTGGGTGTGATTCGTTCAGCAGTTCTAAATTATTTACTTCCGTCGTAATAAGAGGATGGTCTGTGTACTTGGCAATTACAAACCCAGCACTACAATAATAATAATAATAATAATAATAATAATAATAATAATAATATGGGCCGGACGAAGAGATGGACAAGGTGGGGAGCTGCGCGGGACGCCAACCTGTGTAATGGGCGCCAACACGTCACTGGAACCACCGGAAATAGTAGAAACTAAATTACATGTAAATACACTCGCAACACAATTATTCCCCATAAATTAGGATTGTGCTCAGGCTGCAACGCAAGATCAGTCAGGTGTGTCTACTTATTAATCATTTAAGACCAACTTCGCCACAGGAATAAGCCACTTATAAAAGATATGCAAATTAATTCCTTACGAAGTCCTTCTATGAATACTAATGACAACCATTGATAGAAACACCACACAAATTACAGCCCCTTACTAGAAAATAAAAACTTAGGCAATTTCCTTGCGTGAAAAAAAGGGGGCTTTTCTTCTACGCTTTTGGGAATTCGTGTATAAAATATCCATAACTATAATCAGTTTCCATACAAACACTTGTTTGTATGGAAACGTCTATTTTTATACGGACATCAGATATAAACATCTCCTCTCACAGCAACAGGTTCGCCTCCGCGCTCAACGTGAGACGGGACATCTTGCTGTGTTCCCATGATCCAGCGCGCCGCACGACAGCCTCCACATATCCGCGTATTCCGGGTAGCCACAGGGCGCATAAAGCGACCGAAATCTGGACAGGTGCTTGCCATACCTACGCGCTGTCATCATAGTGTACAGCAGCACTGCAAGCCGTGATCCGTCTTTGACTCATGCCGTTTCATTCAATTCCATTATGCCGGAGAACGAGGTTGGAAAAACTGCGCGGCACACAGTGCATTTACTGACACTGACCGAGGAGTTTGCACTTGACCTTGGCAGGTTTTTTTTTGGCCTGGGGAAAGACAGCCATCCTTTATTTGTGACCAGTAACCGATATATTCAAGTGGGCTAAAGTGCAGTCGTGTTTTGTAATTGTGAGTTAGTACAGTTATATTCTGTAGAGTTCTGTGTGGTTAGGGGTGTACATAAATTGGAAAATAGGCTTTTTATAAACGAAACACCTAATAAATGGCGACCAGTGGAAAGAAAGTCATGCAGTGATACAGGCTCGTGTTTTTGACACGATTTATATGTCTTCCCCCGACCGCCCTTGCGAGTGTTAATGGACTACCCAAATTGTGAAGGTCAAGTGCATTCTCCTAAGTAGGGGACAGTAGTTTCGTACATGTGTACTAATAAATACTACTTACCTAAACATAATTAACCAAAATGGTCTTCGTAATGGTAAAGTAGCGCCAATGCCACTACCCGCGCGGTCTAAGACGTGGATTTGCGACGGCTGACTTTCTGGGATTGCGGGTTCGAATCCCGCCGGAGGCATGAATATCCGTTTCTTGTGAGTGTTGTGTGTTTTCAGGTAGAGGTCTCTGCGTCGATCTGATCACTCGTCCAGAGGATCCCTACCGAGTGTGGTGCGTCTGAGTGTGATCGTGAAGCGTCAATAATGAGGAAGCCCTGGGCCCACAAGGGGCTGTTGCGCCATTGGAAGAAAAAAAATCGTAACGTAGTCTATTCTCTGTCACGTTTCAAATAAAGTTTTCCACATTAACATACGAATGACCTTCAAACCCTTAACTGTTTAACGCCTACTGGCTACTTTATGTAACAACAGGTTTAAATTTCAAAAATTTTACATTCTGCCCACATTGAATTTACGTGCTTTGTACGTATCTCAGAACAAACAGCGACTTTTGCCCTATATGACACAAACTGACAGGTTTGTGTAACCTAGATGAAAAGTGTTTACTGCGCGGTACGAACTGGGTCTTTAAATAAAACAGTTCACGCTTCGTTTTTAAAGGGTTAATATCAATAAACGCCTTATTAAAAAAACTGCACTTTCTAAACACTTTAGATCAACGGTCTAAAGAAGAAATAATGAAAGGAAACAAACCCCCCTCACACCCACGCGAATCAACAACGAACTGACCGGTACGATCTGCTGCATACGCTATTATTCAGCACAAAGAACGTGGGCTGTACATAACAGGCAACACACAGATGCTGTAACGTCTAACGTGTTCCACACATGCAAGGTGACAGCAACTTTCATCTCAGATGTTAATAAACACACCACAGCTGGACAGCTTCCAGAAAACAACATAAATCTAAGCTTTAATTTTATCCCCCCCCCCTCCCATTCCTCTTTGTATTATGCACAAACAACCATAAGTGTACTTATATGTAAATCCGAAGTAATTCATTAGATAATGAAACAAAATGACATGCTATGGTACCCCCCCGTTCTTGGACGGGTACAAGATCAGAGTTAGTGGGCGAAATGATCGAACATGCCTGCAAGATTAATTACAGTGTGATTCGAAGCACAGAACACAAAACACCTGACGCCAACGCGCAACCGCAGTGACATCAATGGGATGCTTACTGTAGCACAGGGGTACACAAAACCCTGGCGTGTTGGCGACTAAATTTCGTACGGTGACGCCTCACATTTGTGGATCCTCAGTATATTGAACTTGCTTCCAACGCATCCACCCCATGCCTAGAATTTTGTGAGGCTACTCGATTTGGGCCGGGGGGGGGGGAGACACACGGTGGTGCATTTGGTTGAGGCACTGGGCTACAAACCGGAAGGTCGCGGGTTCGATTCCCGATGGTGTCATTGGAATTTTTCATTGGCATAATCCTTCCGGTCGCACTATGGCCCTGGGGTCGACTCAGCCTCTAACAGAAATGAGTACCAGGAATATTTCTCGGGGGGTAAAGGCGGCCGGTGCGTAAGGCTAACAACCTAACCACCTTCATGTGCCGAATGTCTAGAAATCTGGGAGCCTCAACTTCCTGGTACCCTGTGGGCGTCTCCAGGCCTGTAATGGGACTGCTTTACAGTTTACTAGGTTTTTTTTTTGAAATTCTGTGCACCCCCGAATTTATCAAATTATTTCAACTCGAGTTTTCTAAGCTGCAGCGTGGCTGCAAGGTCAAGTTTTCTAAAACCCAAACTTCTGCCTTGGTTATTAAAGATCTGGCGCTTTCTTTGATTTTAAAAACTATATAAAAACAAAATCGGCGATGTACGTATAATGCAACATTGTGGCGCGTCCGTGTAACCATTGTTGCCACGCAAAAATGCTTTGTGTATTGTTGAACACGTCGCTGTCAGCAATATGTAACTCTTCAGTGCTGCCATGTGAAAGCAACACAGTCCGTTCCGTTTACACTACTGAGCTACAAAATATATCGTACTGATGTCAACAATACAAACGCAATTAGATTTTCATGCAAAATGTCCGATAATTTTACCCAATTTGAACCAAATATTGATTTTTCTCGACAGACTTAAAACAAAAAGTCTCCAATATCAAATTTCACGAACATTCGTCTAGCGGCAACCGAGTTGATAAAGACGGAGGGACGGACAGACATGCTAAAGTTAATCAGCGCGTTTTGCCTGTTCATGAGAAGACGCCATAAAGACCTGATCCACACTGGGGGAGACAATTTCAGTATCAGTAGCTGTGAGAGAGAGTGACGCTGATTGGACCACAGTCGAAACGTCACGCTCCTGGCATGCAAGGTGTCTCCCCGTGTTATGTCAACACAGCTACAGTGAGCACGGTCCGCCAGTTCCTTGGTTCAAGTCTGAGTGGCAAGAAACGTTACACCCGTTCCAAAAACATACAGTCTGTTGGGAAGACACTGCCTACCATAGAGTGATACTGTGGGCCCAGTTAGCAAACAGCTAGGGCAGTCGACAAAGCAAATGAAAATGTATACACAACACTACAAGACATGCAATGTACGTATAAACGTAACACTGAAGCGCGTTCGCGTAACCATTGTTGTCGTGGAAAAGCAATAAGTATTACATATTCTGAGTGTGTGTTTGTAGCCTTAGTTATCCAGCATGCAAAGCGCATGCGCCGTATTATATTGTCATCTGTGGCCTGTCTTGTTCTGTCATGTTTTCTTCCCACATTATCTCATAAACGGCACGATTTTCGGGGGAAAAAAAATTATTGAACATAAAATGTACGTTTTGATTTACAATTAAGAGGCTGTAATATTTTATGAATAAATATTTCACTGTTTGGCTATTCACACTGATACGACTAGCGCGATGATAAATATGGTAACAGCAAGCATCATGTTCGTACTTTCAGGATTCCGCCGCGATGCTGATGAGATCTGCACTCTTCTGGGTTTACCACTCGACGCTGCGTAAGATCGCAGAACAGCGCAGATATATGTTGGCCACATACATGTGTGGCAATTCACTGCCCAACCCGGCATCAACGTTACATTCTTCTTTGTCTATAGATACGCCTGAGTGGTTGGAATTCCTTGGTGCGCAGGCAGCATTGAGCAATTATGCTGGGCACAACAGCCCTTACTGGTGGCTGAGGCATGTACACTGACAAGACACGTCACTGAATACCAAACAGGACACTTCTGTGTGTGAGGAAGCCACAAGGTGCTCACGGCACAACTAAAACACTCAAAATATCTTCGAACGTGTCTGGCGAGAGATGGCTGGCGACAAAGTTAGCTTTCTCCGTATGAATAGTCACCGATACGAAAACATCAAACATAAAACATCTGCTTAGTTCGCCTATTACAAATAATACGATAATTTACCAACTGCTCAAACTGTCATCGACTACAACATGACAGAAACATTAAAAATGGTAAAGCAGTCCCATTACAGGCCTGGACAGGCCCACAGGGTTCCAGGAGGTTGAGGCTCCCAGATTTCTAAACAATCGGCACATGAAAGTGGTAAGGTTGTCAGCCATACGCACTGGCCGCCTTTACCCGCCAGGAAGTATTCCTGGTACTCATTTCTGTTAGAGGCTGAGTCGACCCCAGGGCCATAGTGCGACCGGAAGGATTTAAAAAAAAATCCAATGACGCCATCGGGAATCGAACCCGCGACTTCCCGGCTTGTACCGCAGTGCCTCAACCAACTGCGCCACCGTGTGTACCGGCAGAAACATTATGAATGATTATAACAGAGGAACTCTTATACTTCCTCTTCGGCCCCACTCTCTAACATTATTTGTAACTAACCCCAAGGAGCAGGTTCCTCCTTGAGAAGCTAACAGTTCCTCAGCCAGTCAAGATATTCCCCACATGTTACAGAACCGCGTTCCCACAAGCCCGCCACCTGTCCCTATACTAAGCCAAATCAATCCCATCTACATGCCGTCAGCCTACTGTTTTACGATGAGTTTTAATATTATCCTCCCATCTACGCCTAAATCTTCCAACTGATACATTCCCCTCAAGTTTCTTCACTAAAACCCTGTATACACCTCTACCCCATGTATGCTACATGCCCCACCCATCTCATTCTTCCTTATTTTATCACTCGCACTAGGTTTGGTGAGGGACAGACGTCATGAAACTCTTCACTGTGCGATTTCCTCCACTCTCCTCTTAACTCCCTCTTCTATGCCCCAAATATCCTCCTCAGCACCCTATGCTCGAACACCCCCAGCCTTTGTTCCTCCCTCAATGTGAGAGACCAAGTTTCATACCCATACAAAACAACGGACAAAATAACAATTCTGTAATTCTAATCTTTATGTCTTTAGACAGCAGGCGGGTAGGACAGATTTTGAGCTAAATGGCAGCCGTCATTTCGCGTGGCACGTAGAGTGTATGCTTCGTGTTTAAAGCCAGTCAGTGAGCCAAGAAGGACACGTTGCGTAATGCTGCCACTTACATAAACCAGCAATTAAATATATAAAGTACTTATCCATGATTAGTGTCAGGAAGTAAAGATACGACACAAGTCACGGTCACACTTCATGACACGACAGATTTCAGTCTTATTTAAATGAGCTGACGGCAGCATTTCGGTATTCGGGTCACAAACGAACCGCCAGACACCAGCCACTATTTACACAGTTTCGCAGTCTGCAGTTTGTTGTCATTTACGTATAAAACTTACAACTTGTACTGTTTTTAAGAACTTATGGTTAAAACATTCTTACATAATAGTTGGTTTTAAACCTGGCACATTGCGATCTCTGAAGATTGTACGCTTGTACCGAAACATGTCGCAGCTACGTGTTTAACCTTTTAAAGCCTAGCGGTAAATTTACATACCACCAGGTTTAACATTAAAAAATTCTACGTGGTGCCCACATTGCGTTTATGTGTTTTGTACGGATCTCAGAACAAACAGCAACTTTTGCCTTATAAAACATTAAGAGACTGGTTTTTATAACCGAAGTGAAGAGTGTTTACAGCGCGGTACGCACTGAGTCCTTATATAAAACAGACACGCTTCGTCTTTAAAGGGTTAACACTCATGTGTAACTAATACCGTGCATTTAGTTGGTATAATAAATTGCATATCTTGACTGGGCAGTAAGTAATGTGAATTGCCGTACGAGTTAAGTACAGCTGAAACCAAGCCTGAGATAAGAGTTGTGGTATTTTGATGTTCTGCATAACTGTAATTTATAAACGTCTAATCATTGCCTACACAGCATAAATGCAACATTTGGGGGCTGCAAAATAAGCACACAGTAACACCTCGCAACTCGAAAACCATATCCACATTTCAGTGAAGACAAGGAAAAATCAGAAAACCTGTGTTGAGGTGACCGGTCGCAGGGCCTGACATCTAGCGAGCGGTCCGACAAGCAAAAATCCTGAAAATTCCATACGTTTTCCGCAAGACGCGTGCCTAAAAAGATGAAACGTAAATTTGTCCCTGTCCATGCCATGCAGGCATATAGGCGGAGTAGAGGTATAGCTCCACGCAATCTTAACCTCGACACTAGATGGAAGTGAGTGGTCAACATGACGCCCCTGAAGGAACCACAGTACCCACTAACCCTTTAAAGACGAAGTGTATCTGTTTTATATAAGGACTCAGTGCGTACCGCGCTGTAAACACTCTCCACTTCGGTTATAAAAACCAGGCTCTTAATGTTTTATAAGGCAAAAGTTGCTGTATGTTCTGAGATCCGTACAAAACACATAAACGCAATGTGGGCACCACGTAGAATTTTTTAATGTTAAACCTGTAAAGTTACCGCTAGGCTTTAAAGGGTTAAATAAGACGCTGTGTGGACGCCACAGCAGGTCTGGACGCACAAGAGAAAAAATTTGTTACTCCTGCCGGGATTTGAAACACGGATCGTCCAGCCTAGTCCCTAATCGGAGAACGTCACTCCGTCTCCCCGACTTGTGACTAAAATACATAAAAATACATAAAAAGCTTCTGTTAATCAGTTAATGTTGTTTGCAAAGGAAATCGGCATTAGTTCTGAGACGCATATATCAAACACATAAATACGACAGTTTTCTTTTACGTTCAAGATGGTGGTACATATTGTTACCATTGTGCTGTAAATAGTCAATTTCCACGACGCAGTTCGAATGACGGCAGTCAGCTACTGTCTGTCCAGACGCTGCCTTCCTCTGATGATCTATACATGATTACACTAAAACGGAGCACCCTGTAGACGCCCACACAGTACCGATCATGTGTGGGTCACAGTCGTGCCTCTTTCATCAGACAGCAAGGTGTGGGATCCGTACTACCGGCAGGACACTTGTCATTCGCGTGCATTCACTCAGCACGACCGCACGACTCATTCACAATGAGTCCTTGAATGAGCATGCGCAAAGTTGGTTTTCAAGTCATTCAGCGTTTTGACAGAGACATCGCATTCAACAGGTTCGCCACTGCCTGTCCTTCTACTTACACGAACATTCCAGAAAGAAATCAGCAAGAGCATTACAACTAACTGTAAGGGAACAGAACCCGATGGTTTACACATAAACAGCCAGCCTATCGATAAAATCCTAAGCTACTTTAGTCAAACAGCCAGCCTATCGATAAAATCCTAACCTACTTCAGTCAAACAGCCAGCCTATCGATAAAATCCTAACCTACTTCAGTCAAACAGCCAGCCTATCGATAAAATCCTAACCTACTTCAGTCAAACAGCCAGCCTATCGATAAAATCCTAACCTACTTCAGTCAAACAGCCAGCCTATCGATAAAATCCTAACCTACTTCAGTCAAACAGCCAGCCTATCGATAAAATCCTAACCTACTTCAGTCAAACAGCCAGCCTATCGATAAAATCCTAACCTACTTCAGTCAAACAGCCAGCCTATCGATAAAATCCTAACCTACTTCAGTCAAACAGCCAGCCTATCGATAAAATCCTAACCTACTTCAGTCAAACAGCCAGCCTATCGATAAAATCCTAACCTACTTCAGTCAAACAGCCAGCCTATCGATAAAATCCTAACCTACTTCAGTCAAACAGCCAGCCTATCGATAAAATCCTAACCTACTTCAGTCAAACAGCCAGCCTATCGATAAAATCCTAACCTACTTCAGTCAAACAGCCAGCCTATCGATAAAATCCTAAGCTACTTCAGTCAAACAGCCAGCCTATCGATAAAATCCTAACCTACTTCAGTCAAACAGCCAGCCTATCGATAAAATCCTAACCTACTTCAGTCAAACAGCCAGCCTATCGATAAAATCCTAACCTACTTCAGTCAAACAGCCAGCCTATCGATAAAATCCTAACCTACTTCAGTCAAACAGCCAGCCTATCGATAAAATCCTAACCTACTTCAGTCAAACAGCCAGCCTATCGATAAAATCCTAACCTACTTCAGTCAAACAGCCAGCCTATCGATAAAATCCTAAGCTACTTTAGTCAAACAGCCAGCCTATCGATAAAGTCCTAAGCTAGTTTAGTCAAAGCCACATTACAACACATGTATTATTCGTCTTTTTATTTGCCAAAATGAGTTTTGACGTTTCACGTGACAGTTTTATAAAATCTGGTAACTGTCTTTATTTTGATGAAGATTCGCGTCTTTTGGTTTATGACGCAGTGCACACCGACTCTCCCACATTAACGCAATTTCAGTCTTACACAAATTAAAAAAAAGGTTCAAAAACCTAAATAACAGAACCTTCTAAAGGTGCACCGAACTTTTCCTAGCGGGAATGAAAGTGCAATGACAGGAACATGGCGGAAGAATACTGCTGGGCGATAACAAAGGCAGCAAGGCGGTGTTGCTGAGGCCAATCAGCTTCCAGTGTGCTGGAATTTGGATTTGCCCTCTCACTTCTATTACACTGTCGGACGTGTTTATATAAATACACAATTTGATTCCTCGCTATATACAGTATTTAAGGCTATTTACAATGCACAATATATACTTTACACATAAAATCTCCAACAATCTGGGCTTTGTACAGCTGATCGTGTCTTTACTCTCCTAACCTTTTAAAGCCTAGCGGTAACTTTACATACGACCAGGTTTAACATTAAAAAGTTCTACTTGGTGCCCACATTGCGTTTATGTGTTTTGTACGGATCTCAGAACAAACAGCAACTTTTGCCTTATAAAACATTAAGAGATTGGTTTTTATAACCGAAGTGGAGAGTGTTTACAGCGCGGTACGCACTGAGTCCTTATATAAAACAGATACGCTTCGTCTTTAAAGGGTTAACCTTTGCTATAAAAGCTATTTACGGCATCTGAACGGCCGTATGCCTGACCGCCTCCAATTTAAAGCCCCTTGTATCCAGTCAAACTCGGTTATAACGTCACGAAACGGACTGAACATTTTGTGTCGTTATAAACGAGTGTCGTTATAACCGTGAAGTATAATGTTAGGGTTAACAATGAGGAATTAATTGGTACCACAGAATATCTGACGCTATAGGCGAGGTGTCGTATAAATCGCTGTCGTTATAACCGGCTTCGACTGTATTTCCTGCGCTGGGCTTCGCCTTGCCAACGCTGCAAATATCCGCTTTCTCGTGCTTTAGTACGACTCCTGCTTGCTGCCGGCATAATTTTGTAACAAAATCGTACACGTACGGAATTTCGCAAGACCCATGCAATCCGCGGGTCGGCGTGCGCTCTGAAAACTTCTCAAAAGCGCGGACAGAATTGTTTTGCAGGCGCTGCAATTTCAAAACCCGATAAACGTTCAGGCAGTACATAACAACGTAACCAGACCCTGGGGATCAAGGGCTGGAACACCAAAACGCTACTTAGGAGCCCTGAATGGACAAAAGTAGAGAGAGAAGGCACAAACCGTTTTCTCTTCTTTCTTTTTCTTCTCCTTCTCCTTCTCTTCCTTCTCCTGCTCCTCCTCCTCGTTTTTCTTCTCCTCCTCCTCTTTTATCTTCTCCTCCTTCTCCTCTTTTTTCTTCTCCTCCTTCTCCTTCTCTTCCTTCTCCTGCTCCTCCTCCTTTTTCTTCTCCTCCTCCTCCTTTTTTCTTCTCCTCCTCCTCCTTCTTCTTCTCCTGGCACTACAACCCTTTGTGGGTTTTGATCCTCTGCACCAGTTTTTTTTTTTACTGGTGAAGGGCCCCGCAACAGACGCTACGGACGCACCGCAGCGTTGAGGCTTATTGTGCAACCCTGTGATGAAGATGGTGATGATGATTTTTTGTCCTTTTCCTAGTAATGGAGCACCGGTGGAATGAAATTGACAGGGGAAACCGAAGTACTCGGGGAAACCCTGTCCCAGTGCCACTTTGTCCACCACAAATCCAACATGGACTGACCCGGGATCGAACCCGGGCCTCCGCGGTGGGAGGCAGGCGGCTAACCGCCTGAGCCATGGCACGGCCTGCACTAGTTCTTACTGAGCTTTTCTGTTTTTAACGATATGTGTCCAGTGCGTCACTTTTAATTTCTTTAAATCATTTAGCACTTCATTTCTCCATCTATTTTTTGGACGTCCTTTAGACCTTATTCCTACGGGATTCCGTTCCGTAATCTTCCCCACTGTTTTTGTGTTTTCCAGCCTGTTAAGATGTCCGAACTGTTTTTGTGTTTTCCAGCCTGTTAAGATGTCCCAATTGTTTTTGTGTTTTCCAGCCTGTTAAGATGTCCCAACTGTTTTTGTGTTTTCCAGCCTGTTAAGATGTGCCAACTGTTTTTGTGTTTTCCAGCCTGTTAAGATGTCCCCACTGTTTTTGTGTTTTCCAGCCTGTTAAGATATCCCCACTGTTTTTGTGTTTTCCAGCCTGTTAAGATGTCCCCACTGTTTTTATGTTTTCCAGCCTTTTAAGACGTCCCCACTGTTTTACCCTTTGCGCCTTTATGTATTTAACCATACATTCTCCTCTCGTTGATGTCTCCAATTCAACATTACTTCTTATTGTCCATCCTTCTTCAGTTTCGACTGGACCATTATCCTTCTTCATATCTGCCCCATTCGAACCTCCTGCAGATATTTTCCACACACTTCAGTAGTGATAACACTGCGTCACGTTTTTATAAAAGATTCATCCCCAATGTGTTTTGGACACAAAAAAACCACGGTAAACCCAGCCAAACACAACAATTATTGACTTTAGTAATACTTCAACAACATGTTTCGGCTTAAAATGCCACCAGCAGGTTGAACAAGAATAAAAGACAAGTATCAACACACTGTGGCTTCCCACACCTTAAACTTTTAAAGCCTAGCGGTAACTTTACATACGACCAGGTTTAACATTAAAAAATTCTACGTGGTGCCCACATTGCGTTTATGTGTTTTGTACGGGTCTCAGAACAAACAGGAACTTTTGCCTTATAAAACATTAAGAGACTGGTTTTTATAACCGAAGTGGAGAGTGTTTACAGCGCGGTACGCACTGAGTCCTTACATAAAACAGATACGCTTCGTCTTTAGAGGGTTAACGTAGCTAGCAAAGGCTTCAACATTTCGGTATGGACAACCAGGAGAGGTTCCGCCCTGATCTAAACCATGACGTCATTAGTGGTTACCAAAATTGACACTTTGAAGTACGTACCCAAAACGCTGAGGCTTAAACCGCTTCCGGGACGTCTATACACTGTCATCTTGCGGGTGTGTGACACGATGATACAGACGGCACTGCAGCAAGACGAACAGTCACTAAACACATTCAGTCTACACCATTATGCAGTCGCGTATCGCAGTTACCCAACTGTTAACTCTTATTCAAACATAACAGCGCCGTGTTCTTTAAGAAACTAACATGGCACGTCACCACAGTCGCTGTTTTCACGACAAATACATCAGAAAATACCACAAATCTAAGGCCATGTGTCGCAACAAACTCCTTCTTCTTTCACTACCAGCACAGCTAACAGATAACGCTGTCTACAGTAAAAAAAATGACTACGTTCTAAAATCAATAATAAACAGCTGAAACACAACAGCACTTATTTTCGCTCGATGTACCTTGTTTTCGTCAACATTATTGCTACCAACACATCAAAACCATAATTCCCTAATTATTTTCTGAGTAACAGTCACGGTTTCACAGTTTTCCGCATTCAGTTACCCAATCGAAAGTTACCTGTTGTGGTAAAACAAAGATATCAATCACTTCTAATTAAAGTGCGACCTGTACAGAACCAAACAATCACATTCACGCAATTATTTATTGAAACGCACGATACATAATACAGACATAGCTTCCTAACAACGGTGTAATCATGCATGCACACGTAGTCCAATGAAAACACGGCCCCATAAATCCTTCCTCAAACCATTCGTGTTCACACATCCGACACCGTTGCTAAATAAATCAGCAAAATTCCACCTGTTCGCTTGAGTAACGCGAACCAGCACGGTGCGCCACACCTGTTCTCGCTTGAGCAATGCGAAGCTGCACGGTGCGCCGCTGACTGTCCACTCGCGCCGGGGCCGAAGCTGAAACTGGCAGGCGGAGTGTAGACACGAACAAGCGGACCGATTGCAGCCACCTACACCTCCAGCTTAATGATTCTGCCTTAGCGTACGGCGGATGCAACCCGCAACGACGGTTTTACAAGGTGGAAAGGACCTTGCGCGTTAGCATCATTGCAATAATTCGTGCAATCTCAGTCATTCCGCGGTCTGTCTCACGACAGGTCCATATATGTGTGGAACGAAACAAACGGAAAGCACGACTTCAATCACTAGTTTGAATTCTGGTGTTAAAAAGTATATAAAATACATAAAAAGGACACTACATGTTCCGGCTATATTTCAGCCATCTTCAGGTGTGTGCAATAGGAACTAATCAAACACAAGTGTGACGTATTTCACATATGGTAAGTGTGAGGTGTCACATGTGTCGGAAAGTAGTGTTTTTAGCCAATACTTACTTACTTACTCCATGGAGCAGAGGCCTTCTTGAGAAGCTAACAGTTTCTCACCTCCTCAAGAAATTCCCCGCATTTTATGGAACCCGGAGGTTCATTACCGCATTCACAAGAGTCCGCCACCTGTCCCTGTCCTCAGCCAGCTCAATCCAGTCCATGCCCCTCCATCCCACGTCTTGAAGATCCATTTTAATATTATCCTCCCATCTACGACTGTGTCTCCCAAGTAGTCGCCTTCCCTCAGGTCTCCCCACCAAAATCCTGTATGCATGTCTCTTTTCCCCCATACGTGCTACATGCCCCGCCCATCTCATTCTTCTCGATTTGATTACCCAAATAATATCTGGTGATGAGTACAGGTCATTAAGTTCCTCGTTACGTAGTCTTCTCCACTCCCCTGTCGCCTCGTCCCTCTTAGGTCCAAATAGACAATATATACCATTAAAATGAGACTCTGAAGATATATGAAACATGTGTGTAGTCAATTATGATATGAGTTAAAGCATATTGTTAAAATTAACAGTGATTAAGAAGTGAACTCTTAATCACATCCTTATGCTCGAAAAAGATTAGCACCAAACGAAATTCTCCTTGAAACTTGAAATGGACTAGTATCTGGCTTATGCCACTCCTGCACTCAGACATTCAACTGACGGCTCTTCTCCCACAAAAAGTGTTGAGGGGCTATATACATACGCTGAAAATAGGGTCCTTGCCTGCAACACAGGCGGGCGGACAACAGCGGCAGATCCGCCTTTTCCTGTCTGCAATTCACTTAGTCGCCGGCCTCTCATCGCGCAAGTCCGAGTTCCGTCCGTCCCAGACCAACACGAATTTTCGCAGACCCCCTGTTAAGTACAGGTGTTCTTCTTGGGTGTAAAGGAGAAAAAATTACCTTCTAAAACATGTATCTGATTTAAAGAAATCATATGTTTAAGCAAAAGTATTTCAAAAAAGCAAAATTATATTAATGGTCACTTTCAATGACACCCAGTGCCAATTATGGAACAAGATACGGAGAAAAACAAACAAGACAGGCAATGTACGCATAACGTAACATTTAGGAGCGTTCCCGTAACCACTGTTGCCGTGGAAAAGCAATAAGTATTACACATTATGACTATGTCTGTAGCCTTAGTTATCCAGCACGCAAAGCGCATGCGCCATATTGTATTGCCATCTGTGGCCTGTCCGGCTGTACCATATTTTTCCACATTATCTCATAAACGGCACGATTTTCGGAAAAAAATTATTGAACATAAAATGTGTGTTTTGATTTTCTCTACAACTTTTGTCTGAAACATTTCTCATTATAAGAAGAATTCAGCGAGATATTATCATAAATGTACACAGGTCTTCATGTAAAGCACCCATTATTCTTGTCAGATTTTAATGGAACTTGAATTTTTCCGAGAGATCTAAAAAAACAGTCAAACAATAAATCTCATGAAAATCCGTCCAGTGGCAGCCGAGTTGTTCCATGCGGACGGATGGACGGACGGACGGACGTTCAGACATGATTAAGCTAACAGTCGCTTTTTGCAATTCTGGGGAAGCGCCTAAAAATGCAATTATGAATTATTAAAATCACATTCACCGGCTTCGTTATAAAATTAATACGCCTGCGGAATCCCAGTAGGCCGCCAGGTTTCCGCGTTAAGCACTTCGAACACCACTGGTTAATTAATTCATTAAAATCGCTGTGCCTGGTTCAAATAATACAAATTTAAAACTTATACCAGGGGTACACAAATGTCGGGCGCCAGATCGCCCAGGCAACCAATTTTGTACTGTGTCCCCTAACATTTGTGGGTCTTCATTATGCAAGTTGCTTCATGTCACCCTTCTGCGGCCTAAAATGTTGCTGTGTCTCTTAGATTTGTTTTGATAAACTCAGCACACCTGCGTTGTACAATGGAAGTGAACGATCACCTTCCGCATCAGGCCAATTTACCCCCTGGGGAAACAGCTGCTGTGGGTGGGCCCAAGAGATAGTCTGAACGCTTTGGATCAGAGACAATTCTCTTGCCCCCATCCCGGATTCGAGCCACGTTTCCCCCCAATTGCCCCGCTAGTGACCCGTTCGCTATAGCCACTACGCTATACCGGTTCCATCATTTCCAGTGGCTTTCACGAATTTTCATTCTTAGAATTCTCGTAACCAAAGCCTTCGTTGACTAGTTCCCTCCGTTGGTAACCCTGACGGCGTGTTCCTCTCCGTTGTTGAACTAGGTTACCCGAAAACCACAGACTCGCGCGGTTCTTGTCTTTGAAAGGCTCTTTGCCAGAGAAAATATAAAGAAAAATATCTGGAGGGCAATGAGGAGTCTCAGAACTGAACAAAAGCTATTCACATTAAGAGCGGCGTAAGTAACACAATAACGGTGACAAAAACTCAGCAACAATGTCAGACTTCAGGTTCTCACAGCGGTATTACTGAGGATTGAAGCCTGGGATGTGACGATGTGTCGACTGGTAAATAAACGGCGACGTTTCGAAAGCATTACAATCCCTCAAAACGTCGTTTTTACCAATCGACACGCAGTATCATACCAGAATACTTGAATCTCCAACCAACTCATTACCAAATCAGTCGACTCAATAACCAACCCAGCCACTCAACCAAGTAAACAAATCTTTCTATTATATATATATATATATATATACATTTTTCACAACAACCAACAAATGCACCAGGTAAAATACATATATAATGTTATCTTAAAGACCCCTTTGTGATGAACCCCCTGAGGATGACACCTGGTTGTCGAAACATATGTAGGGGTCTAATATACATCACGAGTAAAGGTAAAGCAGTCCCATTACAGACCTGGACAGGCCCTGAGGGTTCCAGGAGGTTGAGGTTCCCAAATTTCCAGACAATTGGTACATGAAGATGGTGAGGTAGTCAGCCCTAGGAACCGGCCGCCTTTACCCCTCAGGAAATATTCCTGGCACTCATTTCTGTTAGAGGCTGAGTCGATCCCAGGGCCACAGTGCGGCCAGACGGATTATGTCAATGAAAAATTCCAATGATACCATCGGGAATCGAACCCGCGACCTTCCGGTTTGTAGCGCAATGCCTCAACCACCGCGTGCACATGACGAGAATATATGTGTTTTATCTAGTGCATTGGTTGGTTGTTATGAGAATGCAAATCACAAACTGTCTAAGCACATCAGTACAACCCACTACAGGGCCCTATGATGAATAAATTCGTTTGAATTGATTTCCTACCCTATTTCTCTCGTGCTAGTCTAACGCGTAGAGTATTACCCTAGCATTGTAAAGGTCCCGGGTTCGTTCCTAACAGCAGTAACTACTATAAATATATAGAAACCTGCGACCATAGCGAAAGGACTTCAGTTTAAGGCGGCTGCAGACGGAATCATAGAACGCCGTGTTAGGGTTCTTCATTATATGCCGCTGCGTTAAGTCAGGTATTAAGCGATCGGCTCACGCTAATCTTCGAGGCGTCATAACTTCAAAAAACCCGTACCTCTGTCAACTATCAATGCTCGATATAATACTGGTACCGGGATCATCACCAAATTGTTTCACGATCCATCTAATTGCCCTCCCAAGAACGACAACTTGTGTTTTCTGCATCTCTTGGTGCTTGCTACATGTCCCGCCAATTTCATCCTCGTCGCTTCATGAGGGCTTCAAAGCATAAAGCTCATATTCATGTGAACTGTTCTGCTATCAATTCTGTTAGGTACAAATCCCATTTTCGGCACTCTCTTCCCATACAACCTCGATCTACAATTTTCTGTTACCGCTAAGTGCAATGAAATCCATAACTGAGTTTCAATGTAGAATTTTTTCCCCATGGCGCAGCAGCCCCTACTGGACCAGGGCCTCCTCATTTATCGAGGCTTCTCGATCACACTCAGACACACCACACTCCTCTAGACGAGTGATCAGCCCGACGCAGAAAACTCTAGCTGACAACACACAACACTCACAAAAGACAGATATCCATGCCCCCGGCGGGATTCGAACTTAAACCAGCAAACGAGCGACCGCAGACCCAAGCCTTACAGCGCGCGGCCACTGTGATAGGCTTGAAAGGTAGAATACATTTCCAAAATTGTTGGCTTCTAATCCCGTTATAGGCGTAAGTGGCGTATTCATTTCCACTTTATTTGTGAGTTCAATGTATACAGCACCGCTGTTTGCTGCTTACGCCGCAAGATGGCAATCTTCAACTAACCTGCAGCTCTTGATTCTCTAGCTGCAATTTAGCACGCTCTTTCCTAGCACCAAACAAGAATGGCTGGAATTTGAAAGGTAAGCTTAAGGACTGGCAGGTCTTCCTCTGTGTCCTTCAAACAGAGGATATTAGGGTTTCACGCTGCGTAGGATAGTGTTCACCCTAAATCTGGAGGCACCACGTCCCTCCGAAACGTCGGAATAAACATGTCACCCTCCTCCTTTTATTCCATTGTACAAATGTTACTTCCTGCACAAAGCTTCTGTTATAACCAAATCAAATAACTGGGGCGAAAGCAGTTCTTGCCTATTTGAAGCTATTACCTCACAATTTTAAGCGACTGAGAAAAACCACGTGAGGCTTTAGTTAGTAGACGTGGTACCGCGACCGGGATTCGAGCCGAGTATAAATTGGTCGACTGCTTTGGTTGGCTATTTAGATATCTAGTAATAATAAGCCCGGTCACGTGACCTACTGCCGGTCGAAGAATAGGCTCAGCTACACCTTCACTCCTCCATACGCCTTTACGGCGCGCACGGGGACGTGCAGCAATAAAAGGAAGAGAAAAACAAATTTTCATTTTCAGATGGCCCGTTCCCTCTGTTAAAGGCAATTACGGACCCTAACGTACCGTTTCCAAACATTCACACAGTGTCTTCTTCCTTTGTCAGTGTCACTACGTTTTTATTTTCCACCGGAAACCACCAAGTCATAACAAACCCCACAGAACAGTGCTTGAGAAACAGCCAGTCTTACGTCTAAATGCGCACAAATAACCTAGCCTTTTAAAAATCTGACAGTTGATTGCTCACTTACGAATATCCGCTGCTGCTCCCTATCTTCAGCCAGCTGAATCCATTCCACACACTCTCACCCTACTTAAGTTGAAGTTTAATGTTATCTTTTCATCTACTCCTAGTTCTCGGAAATGAACTTTTTTTCCCCCTTCAAGTCTTCAAGGTTTCGTGGCCCGACTAAAGTTATGCATAAATTCCTGATTTATGTCACGCCTGCTACATCACCTTCCTATCTCATCCTTCTTAATTTGTCACGGTATTATTTTGTAAAGAGTGCATATTATCAAATTCTCCATTACGCAAATGGCTACAATTAAGCTCTCTGGCTTCGGTAAAAAAAAATCTCTCCCAGTGGCACCTTCTCCTCAAACATGCCCCACAGCACCCCGTCCTCAAACATGCCCCACAGCACCCCGTTCTCAAACATGCCCCACAGCACCCCGTTCTCAAACATGCCCCACAGCACCCCGTCCTCAAACATGCCCCACAGCACCCCGTTCTCAAACATGCCCCACAGCACCCCGTCCTCAAACATGCCCCACAGCACCCCGTCCTCAAACATGCCCCACAGCACCCCGTTCTCAAACATCCCACAGAGGCTCCTTTTCTCAAACATCTCCCAAAGCACTCTGTTCTCAAAATTTAGATATAATTTTTGGTTTACTTTTGTTAGTATAATGACAAGAGTATAAAGAAAGCGTTGCTGCTACTTTCACTGGACCCTGAAGTCGTTTTTCTGGAGACACCTGACAGGCATACAAAGCATCTGCTTGGTCTAAAGGCCCCACTGAGCAGATTGGATGAGGACCGGAGTGACAGGAGCCAGCTGCACTAGAAACAAGCCTCACGGAAACCTCTGCTGCCCAGGGTCAACAAGTAGCGCGTGTTGAAATATGAACATGACGTAATTACACTGACACCATAAAAGGAAGAAAAAGGATTAAGGATCGTTCATTGCCATGGAACTAAACTGACTACACTTTGACAGTTAACCCTTTAAAGACGAAGCGTATCGGTTTTATATAAGGACTCAGTGCGTACCGCGCTGTAAACAATCTCCACTTCGGTTATAAAAACCAATCTCTTAATGTTTTATAAGGCAAAAGTTGCTGTTTGTTCTGAGATCCGTACAAAACACATAAACGCAATGTGGGCACCACGTAGAATTTTTTAATCTTAAACCTGGTCGTACGTAAAGTTACCGCTAGGCTTTAAAAAGTTAAAACCATAACTTGGTTTACTTCGGTGGTTGCTGCAGTTCTGCTAGAGTGGCCGGCACGAAAATGGTCCTGTCAAGGTCACTGCCTATGAACACAGTGTTGACATGTCTACAGCAGTCTTTCGGGCTAACTAAACGGGAAGCTGCGCCTCGCGGCAAGAACTGGCAATAATGCAGGGCGGCGGGGATCGGGGGTGTGAATTGGCCACTTGACCTTGACGAGACTATTTTCGTGCCGGCAACTCTTGATGCGATGCAAGAAAAATATCAGTGGTGTAACTATGACCCTTGTCAGTAACCCGTAACCTACATGTGATACGACGGAAAAGAGGTAGCTTGTAGAAAATATAAATCTAAGTTTTGTGACCTTTTTAAAGGGAAATTTTCTTCAGTCTTTCTGGCGACTTCCCGCAAGACAAGTGGACAACACGGGTGAATACAGCTGATGTCATGAATTAACATAATGACGTCAGGAACGAAGTAAAACGCGCAGGCGTTGGATAAATCTCTATTCAGATTCACTGAACTAGAACAAGTTGCTGCGACACAAATCCACTTAGCAACTTTTCTGGTTATAATCTGCGCATATTGCATAAACTTGCTTAATCCCCCCCCCCCCCCCAGTAAAAGCAACATTAGCCCCCAAAAGGATTGGGAAATAATGCAAGATAAGGCGACGATGTATGTCGACAGGCGGCCACTGGAATGCGAGTTGGATAGCAGTCGGTATGAGTCACCGACGTCGTGGGACCCGTCACGACTTGCGAAAGGCACCATATGAGCCATTGGGCCTATATAAAGACTCTTCACACACATCAGCAAATTGCACAAATTTCCAAATGAATTCACGAAAATTTCATACGGCGAAAGCAAAGTTCTCCGTACCTACACCATGAAGGTACAGTTGAACCCGGTTATAACGACATCGGTTTATATATACGACACCTCGCCTACAGCGTCAGATATTCTGCGGTACCAATTAATTCCTCACTGTTAACCATAACATTATACCCCTCGGTTATCACAACACTCGTTTATAAGAATACAAAATATTTAGTCCCTTTCATGACGTTATAACCGGGTTCGACTTTATACAGATCCACTCCGTAGCCTCGACAGTAGAAGGTGGTGAGTGTTTAAATTCACCCCCCGGCAGCATTACCTCCGCGAAGGAACCCTGCCACACATTGAACAGAAGGCTGTATGTGCTTCAGAGTAGGCCTGGACGTTTTGGAGAAGAGAAAAATGTGTTTGTAACTGAAATACATCGGTTACTGCTCACAAACAAGGCACGGTCGGCTTTCCCCAGCGCCAACCCCTGCCAAGGTCAACTACAGACTCCTCAGTCAGTATCTGTATTCATCACCTGCCACTGGTTGCGACACGTTACGCACTCAGTTTACAATGAGCCTGAGGACAATTTTATGCACAGCGCAAACGAGATATAACCCAACAGAAGATCACTGATTTACATGCACAGCACACGACTGCACTTCGGCCCAACTGGAATACGTCGATTAGTGACAACTGTACGGAACATAAAATAAAATAAACGGACAATATTCGGGATCTCTTAATGCTACAGCGGATGAAATAGTTACCGGGGTGTTTAAAATGTTAAGGATGGCATACCAACTGCATGGGTCACATGGCGTTTTGTGTTAAAACGATTCTGAATGTGAATGGCTGCGGAAGAAGCCAGTTTTGGGTTACTTTAAAGATGGATGGACTCCAGAAAATCATAACGGAAACGAAATCAATCATCTCTGGGGGTTTTTGGACCAACATTTTAACCTGGGACCTCGCAATAGAACGAAATGAGAAATTATTTCAGCATTATAAAACAAAACTACCAGCGTCACTGCCACAAGACTCACCGCAATTGTTAAGTGTCAGACAAAGACATATTGACACACGCTGGGATGTTCGCGGTGTTCATAAACTGACCTGCAAATTAAATAAGAAACTTTTATGCCGTTTATGCACAGAAATGCTGGAAACTAGAGAGTTCTCCCACACTGAGTAAAATAAGGCACAAAAAATGTCTCCTTCATCCAAAAGAAAGAAAAAAACCTAGACTTCTATGTCTGGCATCCCAGAAGGGTCAGTAGACAGGTAGGCGCAGATACAACACAAAGCGAAGGAACGCCGGTGTAAATGAAACGGGTTCCAAGGCAACTGAATTTGGAACAGAAGACAAGAAAGGGCAATGAGCGAGGTGTGAGTTCCTGAGATTCTCACAGCGGTCTGGTGGAGTCTTCTGGGATCTGAAACAGCGTCGTTAGCGAAGTCTATACAGCACGGACAACTGGAGATGAAGTCGACACGTTCTTTCGAAACGCCGGTAACTACTTACCCAGTGACGAACTGTCACATCCCAGAGAAGAATGTGTCATACACCATGTCAGAAAAGCGTTTTACGTCTTTAACGACACTGAAACTTGCGATCTGTGCTCTTCTGGGATATTACACAGCGTCGAGTGTTAATACTTTAACGACGTTTCGGGACAACATATTAATCACATCTTCAAGGGTCAAGAAGTACAAGAAGAAGAGATATTTTCTTATAAGAATATAATATAGTATAATATATAATTATATACATTAATATATTAATATTTATAAATATTTCATAAACAAAACAACTTGTAGATGGTGTTTCTTTTATGGCCGCACCGAGCGCATCAGCTTTCTCGTATAAAGAGCCTGCATCTGCCGGTACATCCCGTGACATCGGAGGTTATTAGGACACCGATAAAAGAAACACTCTGTATGAACCAAAATTAAATCCGCACAACTTTTTGGTCTGGACCCAATTTTATGAAGAGAATTTCCGAATACGAAAGAAGCGGACAGCGGAAATGCGTAATGCCTCGCTCTGTGTTTGCTACGTACGCTTGGTGCAAAGCGAACACACTCTTACTACTTAAGACTGACGCGTTTCGTGGAAATACCGACTTAGATTGTTTTCTTTGTTAAGAAATAATACACGACTTGCATAGAGAGAACAGGTTTGAGAACTACTTGATTTTACTAATGACATGCAATCCATCTTTCAAAAATCAAACATCCCGAAGGGCTGCCATTTAATCGGTACTACTGAAGACAAATGTACATTCAAGACAAGAAACAAACGGCGACTTAACCTTTTAAAGCCTAGCGGTAACTTTACGTACCACCAGGTTTAACATTAAAAAATTCTACGTGGTGCCCACATTGCGTTTATGTGTTTTGTACGGATCTCAGAACAAACAGCAACTTTTCCCTTATAAAACATTAAGAGATTGGTTTTTATAACCGAAGTGGAGAGTGTTTACAGCGCGGTACGCACTGAGTCCTTATATAAAACAGATACGCTTCGTCTTTAAAGGGGTTAAGAGAACGACCTCCCTCCCACTGTAGACGCATTGACACGCAAAATTCTAATCTATTCTTTCTTGTTCTTAGGCCAATTGTGGCTACATGACGTAACAATGCCTCAGTCAGAAGATTCGGTTTTCTTGAGACAGCCGGTACCCATTAACGGAAACCTGCTTACAAAGGAATCACAAAGAACCTAAGCATTCCGATTCAGAGAAGTTCAATTTACGCAGAACTTAACACCTGGATAATAAACACTTACAAAACCCGCAACATACGCACCGACGCAGGTGTCATATATTTACGTACCCAATCGTATGATCAGAAATTACGTTACATACACACATACATACATACATACATACATACCTACATACATACATACATACATACATACTCGTTACTAAGCTAACCATACTTGCGCATTCCTGCCCATTCTTATTTGTATATTTATAACTTTTAGAGCCAGGATAGCTCAGTCAGTATAGTGACTAGGCTACGGGCTGAACGGTTCAGTTTACGAATTCAGGCAGGGGATAGATTTTTCTTCTCCAAAAGTGCACAGGGAATCTGAGGGCCCTCAAGCGTTCTATTCAATACGGACCGGGTTACTTTCCCGGGCATGATCTTGAACACTCACCTCCACATAGTGCCGAGGTTAAGACGAGTGGAGCTGTACTCACTCCTACTATACTCCGCTTTTATAGCGCGGACAGGGACACCGCTACGTTATTTATATCTTTTCCCAGTAATAAGTTTACCGTTTAACCTTTTAATGCCTAGCGGTAACTTTACATACCACCAGGTTTAACATTAGAAAATTCTACGTGGTGCCCACATTGCGTTTATGTGTTTTGTACGGATCTCAGAACAAACAGCAACTTTTGCCTTATAAAACATTAAGAGACTGGTTTTTATAACCGAAGTGGAGTGTTTACAGCGCGGTACGCACTGAGTCCTTACATAAAAGAGATACGCTTCGTCTTTAAAGGGTTAAACCCGTTTTTATAACTGAAGTGGAGACTGTTTACAGCGCGGTACGCACTGAGTCCTTATATAAAACAGACACGCTTCGTCTTTAAAGGGTTAATGTGTAAAGCGTTAAACACAGTGATAAATATATGTACCACATACAGTAGCGCTAAGAAACTAAACTGTCTTACATATTGTATGTATGGATTTTGTATGATCTTCACGATAAATATATATTATTTTCCTATCATCAACCTGCCGGTCTTTATACAGATGTTATATGATCTCTGTGAGTATGTGTTGAAGTTAGGGGGTATAAAATTTATATCGCTGTCAGTCTTCAAAGGGTCAAACTATTATACGTACAGGTTGTGAGATTCCCTTACGCATCCAACCAGCTACATGAGCAAACCCATCAACAAACCATGCGAATTTTACCGTCCAACTCATTTCGCCAACTAATCACGCAATCACATAACTAACTAGACTACAAACAAGAAATCGTTTAACAACATTCCAACTTTTTAATGCTGCTCATGTTGAAGCCAGACATGATAAAAACCTGGGCCGGTTGAATCCAATTCATATATTCACAACGTAATTCCTTATAATCCAATTTAATATTATCTTCTTATTTCCCTCTCAGCAGCCCTCAAAGCAAAGTGAAATTATAAAAACAAACAAGGGCCTTCAGTTAAGCGCGGCAAAAATCCACTCCCAACATGGCGGCCCGCAGGTAGAGGCGAGCTTTGTTACACATTACATAGGCGAGGCAGTGAATACACCTGATACCTGCTGACCATCCGACGGATTCCAGGACGGCTAAACGACCGCTTCGGACAACAGTGGCACAATGGACAACCGACACCACTTGACAACATGTTCACTTCAAGACTGCGTAATTACGTTGCACGATACAGGCTGCCACTTGTAACAGCTGTAACTTCAGCACCCCTTTAAAGCAGAGCCCAGCGGTAACTTTACGTACCAACAGGTTTAACATTAAAAAATTCTACGTGGTGCCCACATTGCGTTTATGTGTTTTGTACGGATCTCAGAACAAACAGCAACTTTTGCCTTATAAAACATTAAGAGATTGGTTTTTATAACCGAAGTGGAGAGTGTTTACAGCGCGGTACGCACTGAGTCCTTATATAAAACAGATACGCTTCGTCTTTAAAGGGTTAAGTAGCTGCTACAAACATCATTTTACGACAAGCGTCCAGTTAATATTGTCGTTTCCAACTAAATGTACTTACAGGAAATGCTATTACAGCCACTTCATTCTAACATGTTTCGGCATGATAATGCCGACACCAAAGGGAATCGAACCAACTGCGCCACCGCGTGCCCCCAAGTCGTATTGTAATACATTTTAATATAAAATATGTTTAGATTACATTTTTTATAATTTGAATGGCCTCACGATGACAATATTGGTCGAAATATTTTTCCCTAATAATGAGATAAATTAATACAAATAACAAAGTTGTGTTGGCGGTCAAAAGCACTATTTATAAACAACACAGCGGAGAGCCTAACATTAAAATCATCTTTCATCGACCATCCTTACTATTCTGTTACACAGTCTGTACTGAAAGCACTGTAAAATAAACAAATGAATAAACAAACATATAAACACTATAGTAGGCCAAGATCACATTAACATCCCTCTCAATTAATCATTCATCATGATCTTTTCGTTTGAAGCTATATATAACCCACGCAGTTGAGCAAGACTTTGCCAGGTACGCTAAGCGAGCATTTGAGTTTGTGTGATGTGGAGAAGCAAACAGCGCCTGCCTTCACCATACCCGTTACGGTGAATGTTGCCCGCAGCCAGTATCAAATGCACGCAGAAGAGCCTTTCTAGAGATGAGAGGCAGGCAACGTCGAAAATTTGCCCATCTTTTACATAACCCAGATGATCATTACTGTGTTCACAAAATCCGGTCACATATCCCACAGCGATCCATTCCATGTTCATATCCCGATGTTTTAAGGTTCGTTTTAATATTATCTTCATGGTAGGATTCCTACTTTCTTATAAGATAGTACGGAATTTGTGCGTTTCGGAAGCTAGTGGCAAAGACACTTTTCCTCCTCGACAGAGAATAACGTAAACATGTGATATAAGTGTTCAGGTTTTCAGCATGCACCTGAAACAGACCCATTCACCCTGAAGATGTAGGCATCGGGTTCCTCCGAAACGTCGCAACATCTATCACGCGGCGTAGAAACCCAAAAAAGACCATAAATTAAACACAAGATAGAAATGCTAACTAAAACTGACAAACGCACACAAGTTTATGAAAATATATTATAAAAGCAGTAATATCTGCTACATGTTTCTTCCACTCATGTGGCCATCCTCAGGGAGGTGCGTTACGAAGAATAAATACACTGAGATTTTACAAATTTTGTGAACCAGTGCACACGTAAAATATTAAATATTAAAATTACATAGCTTAAAATACGTGTTACAGTTTAACATACGGACAGAGGTTTAATTATGCTATGAAACAAATAACGCATGTAGACAGTACGTATGTAGACAGTATGTATGTAGACAGTATGCATGTAGACAGTATGTACGTAGTATGTATGTAGACAGTATGTATGTGACCACTCAAGCAAAGGAGCGTCCATGTTACTGTATCGGCCAACCACACAATACGACGCCGGCTTTTCATGTTACAGCAAAACAGGCTATAAAAACGATGATCTGAAAAACTCTTCCAAACCTCTCCCGCCATTAATGACGTAACACGATTACGAATGGCTGGTTGCAACACTGTCGTATGATTCTGAGTCTATTCACATCGGAACGAGACGGACTTACCAACTGGAAGGGAAGCGGGCGTTACCGAACTAACCATGCGAGAAACGTTCTTCCGAGAATCCGCGTGGCTACGAGGGATCATTAGGTCTACTAACCTCACAAGTTTCCACCGAACAAAATTTTATAAGCATTCCTCATCTCCCCCATTCGCTCTACATGACTCGAAAATCAAATCCTCCCTCCTCTGCTTCGTCTAACAATACAATCGAACTCGGTTTCAACGTCATGGAAGGATATGAATATTCCGTGTCGTTATAAGCGAGTGTTGTTATAACCGAGCAGGATAACGTTACGGTTAACAGTGACGAATTAATTGGTACCACAGAATATCTGACGGTATAGGCGAGGTGTTGTGTAAATCGACGTCGTTATAACCGGGTTCGACTGTATTTTGTTCATCTTCAAAAATTCACTTTACCCAAATCAATTGCCCAACTGCATAGCAATCCCGTGATTAATTGCAGCAGAACGCAGACTAACAAGACACAACCTCCAATACGTGGTCACTAAAAAAAAGATGCTTTTTACAAACTCCTGGTTGGGTGATTTTCATTTTCCATCATGAAGCACTTTTTTAGAATAACCCCTTCCCGTATCCAGTAATTTATCACGAATAATTACATGCTTGTGTTAGGATTTTGTTACCTGATTTCTTCCAGCTCCATGGCAAATTACAGTAGTTTTGAGATCACCTCTTGTAGTCTCTATCGAAGACAATCCCCTTTAACATGCAACGGAAGAAAGTGACGTTATACTGGATCATGTGCCTCTGTATAGAAACCTACAGTATACTTCACTCAGAAAACAGGAATGAATTAAACAGTCTACAAAAGAATACGGGAGGGGCAAGGGTTTCAAAAGTACATAGAAAAAGTCTAACCGGATCCTATAATCGCTAATAATAAATTATGGAAAGGTGAGGATTAGTTGTAGATGATATCTGACTGAGATATGTACTTTATATGGTGGTTAATGTAATATAAATATAAGACAAATTGAATGAATACTAATTAGGGAAGATAAGTATAATTTGTAACCTGACTGAACCAGCCATTACCGTAAGAACTTTTAGCACTCGATAACAACTAAGCTCTGCGCGTTCTGTATTATACGTTTCCTTCTCTATCTAAAAGGACAACAAAAACAGGTTTTTATTCTCCCGATTTATCGTGGGTTCAGATCACATTCTGCGAAGACATAAGTCATAATTTCTATTACTGACAAAGCTAATGAGGAGTGTTAAACCAGGTACACGCAGCAGAGCCCATCTGACGAAATGACCGAGTCACTGATAAATACACGCCATTTCTGGAAGCCCGATGTTTGTTAGTTTTCATAGCAGAATACTTGTTCGGTCCCATCCTGAGTACGATAAATTTAGCGATACATGCATATGGCTTTGAGATCCACTTTAATATTATCCTCCCAGTTCTGCCTCCAACTATTCTGTTCCTTTCAAGATTTAACGACTAGAATTCTTCATGCAATCTAATTTCCTCATGTGTGCTACACGTTCTGTCCCTCTCATCCTCCTAGATTCGATTATGGTATCTGACAACAAATTATGAAACTCATAATTATGTAATTTTCTCAGTTCCTGTGATTCTCTCTTCGATCCAAATAGAGTGAAATTATCATTTTAGTTTCTATAAATCATATTTATACAAACTAAAATTATAACTTAGATTTCGCCTTTAAAGAGCAATGACTTCTAACATAATTTCTGTGCTTCTCTTTATGTTAAAAGGTAAAGCAATCCCATTACAGGCCTGGACAGGCCCTGAGGGTTCCAGGAGGTCGAGGCTCCCAGATTTCAAGACTATTGGCATATGAATTTCGTAAGATTGTCAGCCATAAGCACTGGCCGCCTTTACCGCCAGGAAATATTCCTGGTACTCATTTCTGTTAAAGGCTGAGTCGACCCCAGGTCCATAGTGCGGCCAGAAGGATTATGTCAATGAAAAATTCCAATGATACCATCGGGAATTGAACCCGCGACCTTCCATCTTCTAGCGCACTGCCACAACCAACTGCGCCACCGCGTGTCCCATTTCTATATGGTAGGCAGACTTAAAATTTCACACAACTAAGGCCAGCAAAGAACATAAATTAATACTACATCGTATTCATATCCAGTACCTCATAATTTTCTGCAACCGCCCTAAAGGAAGATTTTAGAGCGAGGTTTCAAAGCAGTCCTGTTCCGTCATCTCCTTGTTTCACACCATTCTAAATGCATGAGGCCACTGTTTCTACCCGCACCGACTTAACCTTTTAAAAGCCTAGCGGTAACTTTACGTACCACCAGGTTTAACATTAAAAAATTCTACGTGGTGCCCACATTGCGTTTATGTGTTTTGTACGGATCTCAGAACAAACAGCAACTTTTGCCTTATAAAACATTAAGAGATTGGTTTTTATAACTGAAGTGGAGAGTGTTTACAGCGCGGTACGCACTGAGTCCTTATATAAAACAGATACGCTTAGTCTTTAAAGGGTTAACGTCAAGTTCCACTGAAATACATTTTAACTAGCCTACGTAGCTACGTAGGTATATCAAATCAAGCAATGCCACATCATAATAGATAATGTGGACTGGTAGGTGAGGTAAGGCACACAGTTAGCCACGTCCGCCCATAGTTCACGCCTCAGTGAACGACCTCTACCGTGCTTCTGTCTCGACAGAATGACATTACAGGCAGAAACCGTCATTTCGCAGTCAGACGGTATCACCATGGTTTAGCACATCGTTTCGCGAACATGGAGCAACAGATAACGCTGGCTCAGTCGGTAACACTTCTGAACTGTTTCCCGGAAGGCTTTTAGGCCTGTGTGTGTGTGTGGAACTTCAGAAATGCCACGGATCTCAATGACAATGTTTGATTCCTTTCCAGTTCAGCGTATAAGTAAAGATAAAACTTTCCTTGCATATGCCACGAAGGCACATAGGAAAAGCAGAGGTATAGCTCCACTCATTCTTAGCATCGGCAGTAGATGGACGCGAGTGTTTAACTTGATATCCCGACCGCTTTACCCTGGGAAAGAAGTCCGGCACCAGTGGACCCGGAAAGTGGGTCCAGAGCCGATCTGGGTGTTTTAAACATAAAAATCTCTTGCCCCTGGTGGGGTTCGGACACCGGACCGTCCATTCCGTAGCCTAGTAACTGTGGAAAGGTACAACAAACTTGCTCGACCATGATTTGAAACCGACACCTTCCAAACCCGACGCCAATTTGCGGTTTGGAAGGGAAGACTCTAATGTCAGACGAAGCAACGTACTTAAGGACGGAACCTGGTGTGGGGACGCTTGTTCAGATATGGCAGGCAAAATAGCAGCAGTAACGGGGGGCAGTATGCACAGATGTATTCAGATAACTTGATACACGTGTTCTCTAACACTGCACACAGTTGTAGTCGGCACGGTCCGGCCGCTGCTCGGCTCACGTCGGCACGGCCAGGCAATATTGTATCAACTAATTAACTAACTAATTAACTAACTAACTAACTAACTCCATGGAGCATGAGGCCTTCTTGAGAAGCTAACAGTTTCTCAGCCAGTCAAGAAATTCCCTGCATTTTATGGAACCCGGAGGTTCATTACCGCATTCACAAGAGCCCGCCACCTGTCCCTATCCTGAGCCAGCTCAATCCAGTCCATGCCCCTCATCCCACTTCTTGAAGATCCATTTTAATATTATCCTCCCATCTACGGCTGGGTCTCCCAAGTGGTCACCTTCCCTCAGGTCTCCCCACCAAAATCCTGTATGCACCTCTCTTTTCCCCCATACGTGCTACATGCCTCGCCCACCTCATTCTTCTCGATTTGATTACCCGTATAATATTTGGTGATGAGTACAGGTCATTAAGTTCCTCGTTCCAAACACATCTACTCTGTTGGGAGTAATAGTACCTTTTCTGTCTTTATTGTAACGCTAGAATACCCTGCTAATGCTGTCTCTCTCTTTGCTACGAATTACTTCGTTAGAAATTTTTGACATTGCATTTCCATCCATTGCTTAACCCTTTAAAGACGAAGCGTATCTGTTGTATATAAGGACTCAGTGCGTACCGCGCTGTAAACACTCTCCACTTCGGTTATAAAAACCAGTCTCTTAATGTTTTATAAGGCAAAAGTTGCTGTTTGTTCTGAGATCCGTACAAAACACATAAACGCAATGTGGGCACCACGTAGAATTTTTTAATGTTAAACCTGGTGGTATGTAAAGTTACCGCTAGGCTTTAAAAGGTTAAACAACACTGCAGAGTGTTGCGAGTATCAGAAAATGTTTCTGAAACGGAGACAGAAAGATGGAGCTGTGTGCCCTGCGCTTCCCGCGTGACCAGCCTACCTCTTCCCGCATTAACAGGGCGCAAGTTATCTGACAAGGACAGTATATACGTTAGTAATTGTATGGGGCGGGGCTGCGCCGGACACTGAAGGATCATTTCCTTCTGTAGGAAGCAACTTGGACATAGCACGCTTCTTAACTGCTCGGCAAGCCGACAGGAATGAAAGGGCGGTCATGACACTGGAAAACATGTTCCAAATTCCTTGAGCAAAGCTAAGTTCTACTCAAAAGACCATTGTTACTTCATCCCTGGAATTCCATCCCCTAATCCATAAGACTTTCAACTATTATGGTTCCTTTTCTCAGAAATCCTACCCTCAACATGTCTTGAAATGATCCGCCTTACCACTAAGATGTCCTCCTGAACTGCCTATAATCAAACGTACTAATAAGACGCCTGCCTGAACTGCCTAATATCAAACGAACTAGTAAGACGCCTGCCTCAACTGCCTAATATCAAACGAACTAGTAAGACGCCTGCCTCAACTGCCTAATATCGAACGCACCACCAAGCCGCCTTCCTGAACTGCCTAATATCAAACTACTAATAAAACGCCTTACTCAACTGCCTAATATCAAATGCATCCGTAAGCCGCCTTCCTGAACTGCCTAATACCAAATGTAATAAGACGCCTTCCTTAAGTGCCCAATATAAAAAGAATATGGCTGGAGATGTTGAGTGTGCCGTAGAAATGGAAGATCCACGCTGTGTCCGTGTGTAAAGAGTTGGCATAAATTTCGGACAACACGAGTAACGGGTAGTCCTCATATAAGACAAACGTCTGATCGTTTTCCCGTTGCTTACGTAGTGTCATGGAATATAAATGCAACGTTAGTTCCCCGTTCCCGACAGTGGAGGGCAACCCGCTGTCGCCTACCGTCCGTAGCCATGCGCATACTAAATACGAGGCGTTATACCACGGCGTACATCTGACGGTAATATTAAAAGTGCATGTTCCGAGAAACCCCCACTTATGAAAAAGTTGGAAGCATGCAGCGAAATTCAATTAATCCTAAATTACAGCCAAAAATTATTTGTACAGAGTTGATATATATACATACACACACACACACACACACACACACACACATATAACACATACTGTGTATCGGATTATAATGAAAGAAAAAATTGAAGCACCTCCATATCTTTTTTGTATTATCTAATCTCTTTTTTAATACCAAAATATAAAATCATGGAGATTATTCTAGTGCTGCCAATTGCCGCACAAAAATTTCCCGCGACATTTCGAGAGATATTTGTATTTTTTCGCGGTATTTAAAATTTTTAAATTATTTATTCCACTATTTCTCGCGGCAGTCCTGATGATGATCCGCAGTCCCCTGACTGGGAAACATTAGATCAGAGTCCACTAGACCGCGCTGAGTACGAAAATGAGTGGGCCCCACAGTCGGTCTGGACGTCAGCCATTCCCATGAACCTTATCGCCACTGTCCCGTCTTCCATCCCACAGCAGGCTCACTATAGTGACTCAGCAAACCGCCTCCCTCCGTCGGAAGCAATAAACTCAGTCTATTCTCAGGTCTTGTATCTACCTTGCGGTGTTTTCTGACCCCACTGTACAGTATTCAGTATTTAATTAGGTCCCGTTGAATTCTGGGAACATCATAAGCGTGCAGGCATGCCTTCTTTGGTGTTCCATGTACATTTAATATTGTCTTGCACACGTGTACCCAAGGGTTTCTCTGACGTACTGAAATAGCGACGCATCTCGAAATGTGTCTGGCAATATACGCAGCAACAGCATGACATAAATTGCAAGCGATAAAATATACCTACGCAGTTCACGCTATATTCAAAACAAATTATCTACTTCTTTTGGATTCCGAAGCAAGATAAACTAGGACTAGACAATTTAAGGACATTACACAACGACGAACCAAGTACCGTTATGACAGTCAAATATAAGTAACACGCTGAGAAGGTGGAGACAAGGAATGCATACAGAATTTTTGTGGGAACATGCCCACTTAGGAAGAAGACGTAGGCAGCTACTGGATGGCCCTAAGGAAACGAGAGGATACTGTAAATTGAAAGAGGAAGCACTAGATCGCACTGTGTGGAGAACTCGCTTTGTAAGAGGCTGTGGATCTGTCGTAAGACAGACTACCGAATGTATGTATGTATGAATGAATGAATGAATGAATGAATGCCCAAACAGAAGACCAAGAAGGAGACGGGAGTAGGCTACATATTTTAACGGATCTTAGATCGAATAAATGAATGAATCAATGAATCAATCAATCAATTAATTAATGCCCAATCACAAGACCAAGAAGGAGACGGGAGTAGTCTACATATTTTAATGGATCTTAGGTCGAATGAATGAATGAATGAATGAATGAATGAATGAATGAATGCCCAAACAGAAGACCAAGAAGGAGACGGCAGTAGGCTACATATTTTAACGGATCTTAGATCGAATAAATGAATGAATGAATGAATCAATGAATCAATCAATCAATTAATTAATGCCCAATCACAAGACCAAGAAGGAGACGGGAGTAGTCTACATATTTTAATGGATCTTAGGTCGAATGAATGAATGAATGGATGGATGGATGGATGAATGAATGAATGAATGAATGAATGAATGAATGAATGAATGAATGAATGAATGACTGCCCAATCACAAGACCACATGTTAGATTGGTTGTGAAAGAGTGGAAGGAGGTGGTTTAGAATCATACCAAACTGCGGGCTGTTTGAAGCAGCTCTCTGCTGTCCCCGTGATTGTGCAGTCACCACCACCAGGAAGGAAACGAACACGAGGTGTGAATGACACAGCCACGCGAGAACACTGGGTCAAAGGTCAGCCACTCTCCCGCGTCTGGCCAAATCGGGACATGTCACGGCATCCCACTCACACTACGTCATCTACCGGCCGTTTCAAGCAGTTGAGAAGGTGTTCAGAGGGCGCGCAGGTGTAGATACCAGCACTTAGCATTGCGCTGCTGTGGGCCAGCAAAAGTGCTTCGTGTCTGTGACTACGCGGTTCGCACCTCGACAGCTGGTCTGACACTCCTTGGTTACAAATAGTTCGGTTCAGTGGGTATTTATTAACAAGCAGGCCTAACAACACAAGTGCCTACTATAAGGCCAGCACAAAGACATAAATACAACACAAAAACATTATAAATACACAAAAACAAAACCCTAAACAAACAAAACAAAAATAACAGTGCAGAAACGAGCAATATAATAGTAGTACGGGGGCAAAAACCGTATATACTAAAAATCATAGAAAACTTGATTTAACATTTTAAAGCCTAGCGGTAACTTTACGTACCACCAGGTTTAACATTAAAAAATTCTACGTGGTGCCCACATTGCGTTTATGTGTTTTGTACGGATCTCAGAACAAACAGCAACTTTTGCCTTATAAAACATTAAGAGACTGGTTTTTATAACCGAAGTGGAGAGTGTTTACAGCGCGGTACGCACTGAGTCCTTATATAAAACAGATACGCTTCGTTACAGATACGTTTTAAAAGGTTAATTTGAGTCACCTTCTTTACTGCCCGTATCATTCATACAATAGCCTCTTCCAAAACGAGTTCCCCACACAGTGCGATCTAGTGCTGTCTCTTTCAATTTCCAGTACCATCTCGTTTCCTTAGGGTCATCCAGTAGCTGCTTATGTCTTCTTCCTCGTCTTCCCGTCCCTTATATCTTTCCTTCAGTAACGTGTTTTATAACGTAGTTCCTATACAAGATGTGACCAATCCAGTTAGCCTTCCTTCTTTTTATTGTATGTAGGATATTCCTCTCCGCCTTGACTTTATGTGATACTTCTGCATTTCTCACACGATCGGTCCAACTGATCTTCTCCAGCCTTCTCCAGCACCACATTTCAAAATTTCCCACGTATTTCTGATCTACTTTCCGAAGTGTCCAAGTTTCAGCACCATACAAAGCTGTGTTCCAAATGCAGCAGTTCATTACTTTCTTCCTTAAATTTAAGTCCAATTTTCTGGTGAAAACAGTCTCCTTTTTGTTGAATGCTGCTTTTGCTGCAGAAATCCTAAATTTAACTTCGAGTTTATACCTTGAATCGGCTCAGTATCCACACCATAAATTCCAGCACTTCCTTTGACAGGCGTAAACTCCCATTGCACAATCTGCCCAGAGGACAGGAGAGGAGAGAAAATATGTCACTCAAATTCAGAGCAGACAGTATTTTGCATAAAATGCAGACATGACATTGAAAACTGACAGCATATGATTTCTTTATACTCCTTTAACCTTTTAAAGCCTAGCGGTAACTTTACGTACCACCAGGTTTAACATTAAAAAATTCTACGTGGTGCCCACATTGCGTTTATGTGTTTTGTACGGATCTCAGAACAAACAGCAACTTTTGCCTTATAAAACATTAAGAGACTGGTTTTTATAACCGAAGTGGAGAGTGTTTACAGCGCGGTACGCACTGAGTCCCTATATAAAACAGATACGCTTCGTCTTTAAAGGGTTAATCTCACAACATCGAAACATGTTTGGGTATTACTTTCAGATCATGATGCAGTTTGTACGTTACGTTCAGCACGGGTTTTTGACGTAACACGACGCGTCGTGTACAACACAGGTAGCGCTGAACTGATTAGAGACAACATTATGACTCTGTGACAGGTTTTGGCGTCGATCCTGATCCGTTATGACGCGTGAGGTCTTCAACTTTCCCACGTGGTGGCATAGTAAAATACAGGTCGGACTTCGACACACAGCGTCGTGTACATTCGTGTGTAAGTATGCATAACCCACTGGGCTGATCATATTACTCTTTCACGTATTCATTTGGAACCGGCGTAGCTCAGGTGGGGAAGTAACTATGATATGGGTTGGGTAATCGAAAAGTTGTGGTTCGATTCCAGGTAGACGCAAGAAAATTTTGTCTTCCAACAGGGGCCCACCCAGCCACAGGCAAGGGCGCAGATGGGTGTTTCTGGCGCCCGGGGGCCAAAAACCGCAATGACCGCCTCTAACAGAAATTATTAACTTGAATACAACAGCCTATTTACCAAATTTACTTTTTGTTTTGCTCAATAATTTAAAATGTTTTTGAGCGCAGAACTTCAGAATTTATTTTTTTCGTTTCAAACATCCATATTGCCGCATCTTGGAATCTGCCGCCGCCAGGTACAGCAGCCACCCCCCCCCCCCCCCGCCCACTCAGGTACGCCTCTGTGTACAGGGACTGTTTCCCAGGACATAAAACAGCCGAGACATGATACTGTTCGCTCGCTGAGGTTAAGAATGAGTGGAGTTATACCTCCACTTACCTATATGCCTTTATACCGTGTACAGGGTCAACAATAAGAGGCCAGCTACTTCGAAGAGTCATGACGGTGACTGGTCAGGACCCGTTACTCAGACTCCTGGGTCCGTGACCCACTATGTTACCCGACACGGCCTGCGCTTTGCTGTTCGGACGCTGTACCAAATCACTGCTGACGGGCACCTTCCCGCCAGCCACAGGTATAGCGAGGCATTACACCCGTTGCCCTTGAAACGAACAGCAAGTTTTCCTTCCAACAGACAATATTTTTATAATCACAGCAGCAGCCTCTCTGAATAGTTGCGTATTCAGCAGTACCACAGTAATGAATCACCAGCGTAGTTCTTGCATATTACAGAATGAGCTTTGCGGAAGATGATATAACACAGAAGGAAAACCCATTACATAACGGAAATACAGTATACCTCGGTTATACGGGCCTCAGTTATAACGGATCTTTATTTTTCATTCCCCGGCCATTTCCCTACGTTTTATCACAGTAAGTGCCTTGGTTACACCGGTCTCTCATACATAGGATTTCTCCGACATTCCCCCAACAGTTGATTTTCCGCGGTTATACCGTGTTTGACAAAATAAGGGACAGTTCACAAGGGTTACAGTGTGTAATCTGACAGCATTTCGCACCCGGAGACGCCGAGGAGACTTTATAAGTTTTGCATTGTGTTTGGTTTTCCTAAGGATAAGATCCAACCATCAGCGGTTATAACTGATAAGCCTGGACAGTCTCTACCTGATAATTTCTGTTCATACACCAGCGGGAAAGCACTGTAATTTTGCCACACGCGACAATCTTTATGGCTCTCGGGGTAAAGTGCTCTGTCATAAATCAACTACCGCTTGACTTCGGTGCATTTACTTGTAAAGTTTTAAGCAGCGATTTTGTGACACTTTTGTCTAGTGTACGTACACAGAATGCGGTGGCGCAGTTGGTTGAGGAACTGCGCTACAAACCGGCAGGTCGCGGGTTCGATATCCCGATGATGTCAATTTTTCAGTGACACAATCCTTCCGGTCGACCTGGGGTCGACTCAGCCTCTAACAAAAATGAGCACCAGGAATATTTCCTGGGGGGTAAAGGCGGCCGGTACGTATGGCTAACAACCTTACCGCCTTCATGTGCCGACTGTCTAAAAATCTGGGAGCCTCAGACTCCTGCAACCCTCAGGGACTGTCCAGGCCTGTAATGGGACTGATTTAAGTTTTGCGTGGGTGTGCAACTTTTTCTTACTGTATGGGAAGAAAATGTGTTTTAGGGTATGAAGATGCAAACAAAGTGTTGAGGGGAATATCTGGATCTAAGAAAGAAGAATTTGCAACATAATTGAGAAAAATACATAATGAAGATCCGCTGGTACTTTGCTAGTACTATATTTAGGATCATTAATGCACAGAAGATGAGATGGGCGGGATATGTAGCACACATGGAAAAAATGGGAACATGAGCTCGAGAAAAACATGGAGCAAAGACACCACACGTAGGCCCAAGACCTAGATGAAGATGGAAAGACGATATTATAATTAAGGCTTAGAGAAACAGCATTTCAATGTGCGTACTGGATTGAACTGGTTCATAACAGGTCACATTAAACACGCTGCTTACGTTCCGGGATCCATAAAAGCACGGAATTTGATGACCGCCTGGATAGGTGTGACTCCATCAAAGACACTGCAGCCTGAACTTTGTCCTTAACCTTTTAAAGCCTAGCGGTAACTTTACATACCACCAGGTTTAACATTAAAAAATTCTACGTGGTGCCCACATTGCGTTTATGTGTTTTGTACGGATCTCAGAACAAACAGCAACTTTTGCCTTATAAAACATTAAGAGACTGGTTTTTATAACCGAAGTGGAGAGTGTTTACAGCGCGGTGCGCACTGAGTCCTTATATAAAACAGATACGCTTCGTCTTTAAAGGGTTAAATCAAGAAATATGTGAAGGGGCAATTCTGTTTTGTATTCGAGAGACCCTGGGTCTGGGTATTTGTCCGAAGATCTGCTATTAATGTCCACTATAGTCTCCGAAGCCCTTGCAGGGAAGTGCTGGGGCAGGACTTAAAATACGCCGTGACCGTATCCTCAAAAATCATTCCCAATCCACGAATCTTAATTCTTACACTAAATAAAGGTAGGCATTGAAGGAGAGTAGAGGTATAGCTCCATTCATTCTTTACCATCGGCGCCAGAAGGGGGCAGGTGGTCAACGCCACGCCCCTGACTGCTTTACCCGTAGGAAAGAGGGCCGGTGCCCATTGTACAGGAGGCTGAAAAGGGACCCAGGGTCGGTATGAACGGGTTCGTAAAATCTCGTCCCCACCGAGATTCGATCACCGGACCGTCCGGCAGACTATCTATAGGCCTATATGAGATCATTTCTGAAGAGATTTCGTTGAATTGTCTTCACATGCACGGATACAGATGCAAAGGCACTGGTAAAGGTAAAGGTAATGGTGTCCCATTACAGGCCTGGACAGGCCCTTAGGGTTCCAGGAGGTCGAGGCTCCCAGATTTCTAGACAATCGGCACATGAAGGCGGTAAGGTGGTCAGCCATATGTACAGGCCGCCTTTACCCCTCCCCCACCCCCCAGGAAATATTCCTGGTACTCATTTCTGTTAGAGGCTGAGTCGAACCCAGGGCCATAGTGCGGCCGACAGGATTAACCTTTTAAAGCCTAGCGGTAACTTTACATACCAACAGGTTTAACATTAAAAAATTCTACGTGGTGCCCACATTGCGTTTATGTGTTTTGTACGGATCTCAGAACAAACGGCAACTTTTGCCTTATAAAAGATTAAGAGATCGGTTTTTATAACCGAAGTGGAGAGTGTTTACAGCGCGGTACGCACTGAGTCCTTATATAAAACAGATACGCTTCGCCTTTAAAGGGTTAAGTCAATGAAAAATTGCAATGGCCCCATCGAACCCGCGACCTTCTGGCTTTTGGCACAGTGCACGGGTACAGATGCAATAATTTTTTTTTCCGGGACATTTCCATCGCTTGCAGGGTGAAAGTGTAGGCGCTATATGCGGGGCAAATACGGCAGTTGAATATCCGTGTGGCCAACCAAGAAATATAAAAAATGCAACACGGCGATGCGTCACACACATCGTCACTTTCGTTATATCGGGCTGCCTTCATACTTCCCACCAGACTGCCAAAGCACACGGCCTACGTATCCATTTCACGAACGGTACAACCGATTTCGCCTACAGTATCTAGCAAACCCCAGTCGCCATGACGTAACCTGTCCTTTGCGGGCGTGTCGCTGGCTGTGGTATACGATGACGTCACAGTCACACTACAATGCTCAATCACCCACCATACGTTTCGAAGAAAAATACATTATCTGTTCAATGTTATTGTTGCGGTTGGGATTTAAGTGACACCTGCTGTAAAACACATTCCATGATGAGACGTGTTCGGTAACTCTCAAACAACAATAAACTTTATTACTCTGAGTCAACTGCGTGAAATGCAATGCACTTCCAAAATTACAGAACTGATTTTCATTAAATTTGCTACCGTATGATGGGTATAGAGTAAGAAGTGTCGGCCGAATTTACGACAGTGGGTCGGATGTAAACCTCACAGCGCAAGAAAAAGTCGAGGCCCCAGGGTCAACTCGACTGTCTAATATATATTAACCCTTTAAAGACGAAGCGTATCTGTTTTACATAAGGACTCAGTGCGTACCGCGCTGTAAACACTCTCCACTTCGGTTACAAAAACCAATCTCTTAACGTTTTATAAGGAAAAAGTTGCTGTTTGTTCTGAGATCCGTACAAAACACATAAACGCAATGTGGGCACCACGTAGAATTTTTTAATGTTAAGCCTGGTCGTATGTAAAGTTACCGCTAGGCTTTAAAAGGTTAAGCAGTACTAATACTAATACATGTTTCTCACGTGACACAACAGTTCTAACGCGGACAACGGGATGCTGCATCCCAACATTAATATTAATACAGGAGAACCCGGTTATAACGATATCCGTTTATGCGGCACCTCGCCTATAGCGTCAGATATTCTGTGGTACCAATTAATTCCTCACTGTTAACCGTAACATTATACTCCTCGATTACAACAACACTCGTTTATAACAACACAAAATATACAGTCCGTTTCGTGACGTCATAACCGAGTTCGACTGTACTAATATTAGGGTAAATGGAGGTGACAACGGACACTGGACGGTAGAGACTATCGTCTGGGGTCAACGGAACCGTCTGATATGTCCCCAATGAGTAGGAATAGCAACGAATTTTTCTCATGTGACTCGACAATTGGTAGACGCACAACGGAATAAAACACCCCAACATTAATATTAATTTGAGGGTAAGTGGTGGCGACAATGGACAGCAGACGGTAAAGAGTCGGCCCATGTCTAGTGTAGTACATTTGTTATTGCCAGCTTTGAAATTTCCGGCTCTGCCAACAGGGGTTTAGTCAGTCGGTCAATGTTTTAGCTCGTATCAATTTTTACCGTGACAGAGCATAGTTTTATATTAGGCAGTGTGAGTGCCCCTTGAGTGAGTCGAGGAAACCACTGTGCTTATATGGCGATACGTGTGCAGCACTTCGGCAGTACATCGCACTATAACAATCCGAGGCCAAATTCCCGAACTGTGCAAGCTGCCTATCAAAATGCCTACCTACAGGAACAGTAAAGCGTGTCGTCATTATTTCTTTCATTTTATGTGGCCTGGAAAAAAAAAAAAGTTTGTTACGTAAGAAAACAGACTTCCAGACCGCGAAGTGTTTTTGTTCCGTCGGCCTACTGTCACTGCTGCAGAGTTCGAACGTTAAATGCTTGGCTGTAATGGGTTTTGTTAACCCGCCCGCCCGCCCTCCAAGTGGCCTCAGCAGTTTGTACCATATATGGACATGATTGCTAGCAACACTGCGTTGTCTAATCCACGTTTATATATAGACCTTTAAAAAAAACTGGTAGTCCAGGGGTGGGTAAAGTGTCGCCAAACCAACATCTGATCGTATCAATTGAGATCACAGATAAAATGCTTTCAACTCATTGGCCCTAAACTAGCGTCCGTGACGTAATGTACGTCTTTATTCAGCTACTACACTGTAACGTAGATACATACTGTTAAATGGCTGCGTCTCCTAAGCGGAACGCAGTATCGCTAAATTCTTGCACCATTTTAAACCCACAGACCCTAGCAACTTTATATCACATTTTGATTGTGTACCTTTTGAATTATTTATTAAAATAAATCCAACATAATGCGCAATATAATATTAAATACGTGAAGTAACACAGTATTAACCTTTTAGAGCCTAGCGGTAACTTTACGTACCACGAGGTTTAACATTAAAAAATTCTACGTGGTGCCAACATTGCGTTTATGTGTTTTGTACGGATCTCAGAACAAACAGCAACTTTTGCCTTATAAAACATTAAGAGATTGGTTTTTATAACCGAAGTGGAGAGCGTTTACAGCGCGGTACGCACTGAGTCCTTATATAAAACAGATACGCTTCGTCTTTAACCTTTTAAAGCCTAGCGGTAACTTTACATGCGACCAGGTTTAACATTAAAAAATTCTACGTGGTGCCCACATTGCGTTTATGTGTTTTGTACGGATCTCAGAACAAACAGCAACTTTTGCCTTATAAAACATTAAGAGATTGGTTTTTATAACCGAAGTGGAGAGTGTTTACAGCGCGGTACGCACTGAGTCCTTATATAAAACAGATACGCTTCGTCTTTAACCTTTTAAAGCCTAGCGGTAACTTTACGTACCACCAGGTTTAACATTAAAAAATTCTACGTGGTGCCCACATTGCGTTTATGTGTTTTGTACGGATCTCAGAACAAACAGCAACTTTTGCCTTATAAAACATTAAGAGATTGGTTTTTATAACCGAAGTGGAGAGTGTTTACAGCGCGGTA
>BLKM01000869.1:231082-334378 GCA_013340265.1 Coptotermes formosanus | reverse complement strand
ATCTGTGCTTTTCTGGGATATTACGCAGCGTCGTGTGGTAACTGTTGACCGACGTTTCGGGACAACGTATCGGTCCCATCTTCAAATCAAGAGTCGGATTCTTGACCCTTGAAGATGGGACCGATACGTTGTCCCGAAACGTCGGTAAACAACTACCACGCGACGCCGCGTAAAAATCTCATCAACATCGCGACGGATGCCTGAAATCAAGCTTAAATTTCTGCTACTATCCCGCGGCTATGTATCTGCCTGTATTTAGCACCGCACGCTACATGTTTCAACAACTGATAATGTACAAAACAATCAGCTTACTGTCAATGCACGGCGATCAGCCCGGTTTAGTGACACATGCTCTCCGCACCGCACGACCCACAACTGTTTTTTCTCCATCCAGTTGTTGCTACAACTCGTCCTGACACCTACTGACATATAACCGAACTACAGACGGGCCGGGGGGGGGCAAAAAGATAAAAGACTATTACCTAGTTACACCTACACACTTTCATTCATGAACTGATCTCTGTTGACCTTGTCACGTCTCACGATGTTGTAGTCGCCGACAGATGTCACTGGTCTCCACTACGTGCACAGTGGAGTTATCATTGACCTCTCCGATATCTGGCAGACGTGCACGATTTTTTCCCAATCAAAAATTATCTAAAAAAAACAGAAGAACAAAAAAGTTGTCGTGGACGCACAATATTCCGTCTGTGCCCTCGACGGAAGAGCTGACTGGTCTATAAGTAGCCTGTTGGTTCGGAGACGTGATGGAAAGCAAGAGACGTTCAGAACCAACCTACAATTCCAGTCGCGAAGCAGGAACTCTACCACCGAGTCTACCGTCGTGGTAGAGATCGTTAGAACTGGACACTCACCTTATTCCTCTGTAACGGATAATAACGCGTGGAATTTAAACTTCACGCCACTATACGCCTTTACGTCATAAAGTCGCTGTGGCGTTGACAATGAACGGTCAACGGCCTTAGATCGACCGGACACTGTGTTCCAGGTTCTATTCCCGCTCGTGGCAAGTTTTCTTGCTATGTGCCAATCTTCCTCCACGCAGACCTGCTTCATATCCGTACGGACTACAGGGGTAGGAGGACTTATCAGTGACAACTGATAAAGAAAGATAAAATGGGAAAGGTGCCCATGTCCACATCACGAAGGTAGGTACGGGGCGTACAGGTATCCCTCCACTGTCTTAACCTTTTAAAGCCTAGCGGTAACTTTACGTATCACCAGGTTTAACATTAAAAAATTCTACGTGGTGCCCACATTGCGTTTATGTGTTGTGTACGGATCTCAGAACAAACAGCAACTTTTGCCTTATAAAACATTAAGAGATTGGTTTTTATAACCGAAGTGGAGAGTGTTTACAGCGTGGTACGCACTGAGTCCTTACATAAAACAGATGCGCTTCGTCTTTAAAGGGTTAATCTCGGCACTAGATAAAGGTGAGTGGCTGTCACGCCCCGGCCGCTTTACCCCGAGCAAAGAACGACGGTACTCGTTGAATATGGGGCTGGGTAGGTTCCAAAGCCAGTCTGGACGTTTTGCAGAAAGGAAAAATCTCCCTCTACCGGGTTTCGAACCACGGATCGTTAAGCCCGCAGTCTAATCACTATAATAACAACGCTAAGCAGACTTCCGGATGAAGACAAAGAGATATAAAATGTTAGTTACTTCTTCACTTTTGACTAATCCAGCCAAGTGGTCTCTTCGTAGAATTTTTGACAAACGCAAGGCTTCTACGTCAGCACAACAAAACACGGAAAACTACATGAATACATTCGTGGAAAGAGTGAGATTCGAACCCCCCGACGCCAGTGATCGAACTATTGAAGACCGCACCTACACCGTACAAGCTGCGGGCACTAAGACACAGAAACATCACGTGACGTTCACTCACTTTAACCATTTAAAGACGAAGCGTATCTGTTTTACATAAGGACTCAGTGCGTACCGCGCTGTAAACACTCTCCACTTCGGTTATAAAAACCAGTCTCTTAATGTTTTATAAGGCAAAAGTTGCTGTTTGTTCTGAGATCCGTACAAAACACATAAACGCAATGTGGGCACCACGTAGAATTTTTTAATGTTAAACCTGGTGGTACGTAAAGTTACCGCTAGGCTTTAAAAGGTTAAACGTGGTGATAAGTCACGTTACCGCAAGGCTTTAAAGGGTTAGCAGTTCCTGCGATGGGTTTCGTCTACAGAAATAACCGATCTTAGACCAAGTACTTGCCCATGGGGCTGCAGTATCCTATCAGACAGACAGACAGACAGGCTTAAAGAACCACAGGAACATATTTAATCCATTGGTTTCGTGCGTCAAGCTGACAATATGTGGATTGCGTTTTTGAAAATAAAAATAAATGAATTTCAAAAGGTGACGACACGATTCTTCTGATGTCTCCACAGGGACCACAAATCTCTAAGGAATACAAAAACAAATTTATTTTCTTTTTCAACTACTTTGAAACTTGTTCTTCATTTTATGCACCAAGTTCACGACAAATGAACACCAGCAGGGCTGACAAATGAAGCCCCGATTCCGAATTTGTTCCGCCTCTCAGTTCACCCTGAACAGCACATAATTCGGAAGCGAACCAAGAAGCATTACTTGGCAATTAAAACAAAAATGGCACATGTCTCCTCTAAGTAAATGCTGCCGCGTTCTTCCTCTTTTGCTTTTGGTGCCTCCCCCTCCTCCTCCTCCTCACCACCAGCCACGACAATTATTACCATCCATTTATTGTTCCGCTGTCACCTTCACTTTTCCACCTCTATTGTTATCTCAGTGCAAAAAGCGACTATCAGCTTCGTCGTGTCTGTCCGTCCGTCTGTTCTCATAGAAAAACTCGGCTCCCGCTGGACGGACTGTCATGAAATCTGAAGTTTGAGGAATTTTCGAAAATCTGTCGAAAAATTCGAGTTTCATTAAAATCTGACCAGAATAACGGGTACTTTACATGAAGACCTGTGTACATTTATGATAATATCTCGCTGAATTCTTCTTAGAATGAGAAATGTTTCAGACAAAATTTGTAGACAAAATCGGAACACACATTTTATGTTCAATAACTTTTTTTTCCCAAAAACCGTGCCGTTTATGAGATAATGTGGAAAAATATGGTACAGCCAGACAGGCCACAGATGACAATATAATACGGCGCATGCGCTTTGCATGCTGGGTAACTAAGGCTACAGACACACACTCAGAACGTGTAATACTTATTGCTTTTACACGGCAACAATGGTAACGCGAACGCACCTCAATGTTATGTTTATACATATAGTACCTGCCTTGTTAGTGTTTTATTTAACAACGCTGTTAGATGCTAAGTTTACACAGCATCAGTGATGGGTGAATGAATGAGTATGGGGCAATGGTGGAATGATAGCGAAAGGGGAAACCCCACGTGCTGTGAAGATAACCCTGTCCTAGTGTCACTTCGTCCATCACATGATTCCACATGGTGTGACCTGGGATCGAATCCGGTCCTACGCGGTGAGAGTCCTTCGTTACTTTTCAAACCCTCACGGCGATAAATACCACATCACTTGTATGAACCCTGCATAGACTCTGATGGTTAAATTCAAATACTGCCCGAAGACTGCTGCCGGGCCGGGGGGGGGGGGGCCATTCACGACAGTGCAGTGCACCGGGACCCGCGTTTGACGGCTGAAACAAAATGCCATCGAATCAAATTCCCCTCTAACGGCCATGCCGGCTGAACGATGACAGGACTGCAAAGCCTGAATCAAACCTCGGCGGTACGCAGGCGCGGTCACGGGATGCGATATATTGCTGCTTGTATTTTAAATGGCAATGCTCACACCGACCGCGGGATCCCGCCGCCATACAGCGGTCCTGTCGCGGTATTTTTCTGTACACCAGCATGCTGCGTTCTCCTGCGTACAGCGCTGTAGTTAGCACGTGGTTTCTTATTGTTTGCATCGGGTTTTGCGTGTCTGGAGATTTGAAATTCACATTTTGGAAATAAAAATGACTACGGAAGCTGTAATTGAGTGCGTTACGGGATATCCCATTTTATACGATATGACGAGCCCTGATTATAAAGACCAAAAAAAAAGGAGGATAAAACGTGGGATGAGATTGGCGAAACGTTACGCGTAATGCTTCTGATACCAACAGGTCTTCGTATGGCACATACATGTTCGCACGACTAGCACAGGGCAGTGATCACTGTGTCATAACAAGAAACAATACCGCCTTGCCGGTGTGAGTACACTTGCGACGCTACCGCGTCCTTCCGTTACCGCTCCCATGCTAGTAAATCCTTTGAAAGGGTGGAAGAACTCAAATATTTGGTAACAACCCTAACGAATCAAAACTCAGTTCATGAAGAAATTAAGAGCAGACTGAAGTCGGGGAATGCTTGCTATCATTCGGTGCAGAATCTTTTGTCTTCCAGGTTGCTATCCAAAAACACAAAGATTAGGGTATACAGAACTATAATTTTACCTGTTGTTCTGTATGGGTGTGAAACTTGGTCTCTCACACTGAGGAAGGAACAAAGACTGAGGGTGTTCGAGAATAGGGTGCTGAGGAGGATATTTGGGCCTAAAAGGGACGAGGCGGCAGGAGATTGGAGAAGACTACATAACGAGGAACTTAATGGCCTGTACTCATCACCAAATATTATTTGGGTAACCAAATCGAGAAGAATGAGACGGGCGGGGCATGTAGCATGTATGGGGGAAAAGAGACATGCATACAGGATTTTGGTGGGGAGACCTGAGGGAAGGCGACCACTTGGGAGACCCAGGCATAGATGGGAGGATATATTAAAATGGATCTTCAATACGTGGGATAGGGCATGGACTGGATTGAGCTGGCTCAGGATACGGACAGGTGGCGGGCTCTTGTGAATGCGGTAATGAACCTCCGGGTTCCATAAAATGCGGAGCATTTCTTGACTAGCTGAGAAACTGTTAGCTTCTCAAGAAGGCCTCTGCTCTATGGAGTTAGTTTAGTTTGTTACCGCTCCCACGTAAGGTTTGGTTTGAGTACGGTTTAAAGAAAGCACTTCTGGGGAAACCGCATGGAAGAAGAAACACAGGAACACCAAAATTAAGGTTGTCAGACTGTATTGAGACTGATCTTAACCTTTTAAAGCCTAGCGGTAACTTTACGTACGACCAGGTTTAACATTAAAAAACTCTACGTGGTGCCCACATTGCGTTTATGTGTTTTGTACGGATCTCAGAACAAACAGCAACTTTTGCCTTATAAAACATTAAGAGACTGGTTTTTATAACCGAAGTGGAGAGTGTTCACAGCGCGGTACGCACTGAGTTCTTATATAAAACAGATACGCTTCGTCTTTAACGGGTTAAATCGATGGGTTTGAAGAGCTGGAGGAAGAAAGAAGAAGACATCTGTACGGACTGCCATTCTGAAGGGCGCTGGTTAAACTACAGGGACGGTATGCCAAAGAAGAAGCAGGACATACCGGCTTTTAGTGCTATTATCGTCACAACAAGACCGTATCCATCACAAACGCAGCCACTCGGCTATGCCTGTGTGTTCAGTTGCTACTCCACGGAAAAGAACGATGCACAGGTAACTTGCTGCCGCGTTACTTCGGCTAGCGCCGACGTGGGGCCAATCATGGCAGCCATGCAACACAACAAAACGACTATATTTAGAAGGCGCATTCCTGAACATAAAGAGGCAATAAATCTTATTGGCGTCATCTTTAAGGCACAGTTATTCAACAACACTTTACCAACTACAAAGGTTAAGTACGCGTTCAAGCGGAGACGTTAATGTTTAACCCTTTAAAGACGAAGCGTATTTGTCTTATATAAGGACTCAGTGCGTACCGCGCTGTAAACATACTCCACTTCGGTTATAAAAACCAATCTCTTAATGTTTTATAAGGCAAAAGTTGCTGTTTGTTCTGAGATCCGTACAAAACACATAAACGCAATGTGGGCACCACGTAGAATTTTTTAATGTTAAACCTGGTGGTACGTAAAGTTACTGCTAAGCTTTAAAAGGTTAACAAATGCGAACCAGACAGACCCAACTCAAAATTACTCTCAAGTTCCCCAGCTTTGCAACCCGGGCTACACATACCAACTGCATAAATGCGGTTCAAGCGATGGCGTAGCGAAAGTCGAATATCTGACTGAATTAATGGAAGGCATAATCTGAATTTGAATCGTGGTTCAATTCCCAGCAGAGGCAACAGGGTTTTTCCTCTTCTCCACAACGTCCAGACCGGCACTGGAGCCAACTCAAACTACTAGTCAATGAGTACGCGGGGCGGGGGGGGGGGGGGGGGTCTTTCACTTACGATAAACTGGCTGGAGCACAGAACTAGTCACTGACCTCCACCTAGAATTGAGGATAAGAATGAGTGGACTTATACCTCCAATCGTCGTACGTCTTCACGGCGTAGACAGGCTTAATTTTACCTACATGGATTCAATATCACGTTCTTATTCGGAATCAAAACACAATGTGTGAGAGCAGAGCACGCGAATTGTCCATAAAGCTACCCAGTAAAGACGCACCCGGTTATAACGACATTGGTTTACGCGACACCTCGTCTGTAACGTCAGATTTCGGTGGTACCTATTAATTCATCACTGTTAACACAGTCGAACCCGGTTAAAACTACGTCGGTTTATGTCACACCTCGTCTATAGCGTCAGATATTCTGTGGTACCAATTAATTCCTCACTGTTAATACGGTCGAACCCGGTTACAACATTGGTTTATGCGACACCTCGTCTACAGCGTCAGATATTCTGTGGTACCAATTAATTCCTCACTGTTAATACGGTCGAACCCGGTTACAACGACATTGGTTTATGCGACACCTCGTCTATAGCGTCAGATATTCTGTGGTACCAATTAATTCCTCGCCGTTAACCGTAACATTACACTCCTCGGTTATAACAACACCCGTTTATAACGACACAAAACACTCAGTCCCTTTCATGACGTTATAATCGGGTTCGACTCTATACGTAGCAAATGAACTTATTAACGATTCAGTTGTACATTCCGCACCAGTAGTAAACCAGTTGTCATATACGTAAAGGCTTCCCCGTTTACGCAATGAAGCATACAGAGCAAGCAGACGTAAATGTCTACTCATTTTCGACTTCGGCACTACATGGAGGCGAGTGGTTAACCTCACGCTCCGGCGGCTTTATCCCCGGGGGAAAAAAAACCGTGGTAAGCACCGAACAGTAGCCTGGGTGGGCCCCAGAGTCGATCTGGACGTTTTGAAGAACAGAAAAATCTCTTGCTGCTACCGGGATTCGAATCTCAGACCGTATATCCCGTTGCTTAACCGCTATACGGTCTGCACTACCAATTAGCAGAGGGAATAATGTCCGGATACTTTCAGTCTAGCTTCTGTCGCTGTAAAGGAAGTCTCTAAACCATTAAAAAAAATCCTGAGACTTATTTTTAGCTAGAAAACAATGACGAAAAAAAAAAGAGGTTTGAAACTGTATAACAACCGACCGATGAAGTCACGCTGTGTCGACAGAACACTAGACGAATAAAAAACACAACATAAAGTGCAAGAGGCAGGCGGTACCGTGTAAAGATAGCATCAGAGTCGGTGTAACAGCGCGCGGATCTCAGACGCTGTACACCTGCATTTCCTCTATTTTGGTGATTTCCGATCGTTTTCGCTGTGAAGCAGACCTGTCTGCATGCCAACAGACGGGTGTTCCACTCGCTTGCTGACAGACATCCTCACTCCGTCCACTGCATCAAGGATAGTTCAGTTACTATAGTGTCTAGGCTATAGATTGAATGTCCCAGAAATCGTGGTTCGATGCCCGGCAGGGCAAAAAGGTTTTTTCTCTTCTCCGAAACGTCCACACTGGCTCTGGGGCCGACTCAACCTCCTATTCAACGCGTACCGAAATTCTTCCCTCTTGATAAAGCGGACGGGGCGCGAAGCTGACCACTCACCTCCATCTAGTATCCAGCTTAATAATGAGTGGAGCTATACATCTGCTGCCCCCATACGCTTTCATGGCGTAAACAGGGACAACTTTACATTCACTTTATCTCGTTTCTTCACGTAAATGAAAAAAAGTCTTACAATGTGTCACCCAGCTGCGGTGGCTTCCTGTTCCCCAGACAAAGTGCAGCCACACTGTGTGTGTGTGTGTGTGTGTGTGTGTGTGTGTGTCGGGGGCGCACCCAAGGGGGGACTGCCGGGCTTCAGTCGCCCTCAAGGCCCCCAAAACCGAAATTTAAAAAACACAGATTTTGTAGATATTGTGATATCGAAAGGTATACGTGATTTCTCTTCAGCCGCAATCAGCCACTGAAATCGGCTGATGACCAGTAAATTAGAATTTTGAAAAATGAATTAATAAAACTGAAAAAAAACAACAAGATGGACCACTGTGATTGGGTCATGGAATATGTAGTTATATTCGTACGTATATAAATGCAGTCGCTAGCGGTGTTATGCTGTACTTAGGAAACGGTTTTTGTAACATAATTTTTAAAAGCAAACATAAATTATACACAGATCAGTTCCCCCCCTCAAGGAAAAATTCTGGGTGCGCACCTGGTGTGTGTGTGTGTGTGTACATATCTATGTCATTTTGCAGTTTTTACTGGCAAATTAAGGTTTTATGGGCAGCGCACTGTGCCCCCCCCCCCCCCCATAAAAATTGTTAGCGAGTGCATCACCGTAAGTATTGTACCGTAACATCATGTATTCTGGATCCGACTTACAAATTTTACCTGCCTTTCGGCAGATAGTATAAAATGTATCACAACCGATTGGGACACGCGGTGGCGCAGTTGGTTGAGGCACTGCGCTACAAACCGGCAGATCGCGGGTTCGATTCCCGATGGTGTCTGTGGATTTTTTTTCATTGACATAACCCTTTCCGTCGCTCTATGGCCCTGGGGTCGACTCAGTCTCTAACAGAAATAAGGAATATTTCTTGGGGGAAAAGGCGGCCTGTGCCTAGGGCTGACAACCTTGCCACTTTCTGGACATCTGCGAGCCTCAATCTCCTGGAAACCTAAGGGCATATACAGGCCTGTCTGTACAGGCATTGCTTTATTACACCCACTCGGCATCGCCAAATGACATTCACGTTTGATCCTGATACATTGTATTTGTTGATCTTAGAAGCTTATCGTATTTTATAACCCACCTCACTTACTAACCCTTACTTACTGCTGTCACTCATGGCTGTCAAGCTGTCGGAGCCTAATCTATGGGCAAGGATTGCTAACTTCAATTCCCACCAGGGGCAAAAGAAGTCCAGACAGTCTATGTGGGCCCATCAGCGTCTCATTCAATAAGTAAAGGTGGTTCTTTCGCGGGGTCAAAGCGACTGGGACACTCACCATCTACTGACGGTTAAGAATGAGCGGAGCTCTAACTCTGCTCCCCCTCTACCTGGGCTGTGGAGTCGGTAAACAAAACTTCCGACACCGACTACGACTCCTCAATATTTAACCTTTTAAAGCCTAGCGGTAACTTTACGTACCGCCAGGTTTAACATTAAAAAATTCTACGTGGTGCCCACATTGCGTTTATGTGTTTTGTACGGATCTCAGAACAAACAGCAACTTTTGCCTTATAAAACATTAACAGACTGGTTTTTATAACCGAAGTGGAGAGTGTTTACAGCGCGGTACGCACTGAGTCCTTATATAAAACAGATACGCTTCCTCTTTAACCTTTTAAAGCCTAGCGGTAACTTTACATACGACCAGGTTTAACATCAAAAAATTCTACGTGGTGCCCACATTGCGTTTATGTGTTTTGTACGGATCTCAGAACAAACAGCAACTTTTGCCTTATAAAACATTAAGAGATCGGTTTTTATAACCGAAGTGGAGAGTGTTTACTGCGCGGTACGCACTGAGTCCTTATATAAAACAGATAGGCTTCGTCTTTAAAGGGTTAAAACTCCGACTCCTTCATAAAAGCCCAATATGTATCAATAACAGTAAACCTATAAGACATTTCATCACCACCACGTGAATCATCAGGCTACTGTTTAGACTTATAACCTATATTTAAGTATAATTCTAATGGTTACTGTAGCTATCAGGGCTCTGGAGTTGGAGTATCTAGTTAAGATTTTAGACTGAGGTCGGATTCGGAGTCGGTACATTTTTACCGACTCCACCTAAAATTCCTTCCGACTCCGACTCCACAGCTCTACTCTCTACACCTTCACGGCGTGCATAAGGACAATTTTACCCTTCTTCACCATTTGACACAACGTGGGCCGGACACAGTTCACAGAGGTACAGCGGTAACTACATACTCAGGTCTGCTGACCTTCACACGTTTTCTGTGTCAGCATCTTACTGTTTCTTTTTTCACAGTTTTATCACTTCCGTTTAATCTGACATCAGCATGTCTCCTCCACACGGAACATGGCGCACTGTAAACCAATCTCACACTCCATATTTTTCCCATAACTTTGTCTGCACCTGTTCCCTCTTTACTACTATAATAATGAGGCATTATCCAAACAACAGTTGCTGTAATTACTATAATTAATAGGGAACCGAGTTAGCTCAGTAGGTACAGTGAATAATGCACGGGTTGGACAACAGACGATTCGTGGTTAGAGCCTCCCGCAAGAAAAATAATTTTTATTCGTCTCCAAACCGTCCAGAGGCGCCATGTGGACCACCAAGTCTCTCACGTGCGCACCCAGAAGTTTGAACTTTGGGAGGGGGGGGGGGGCCTGAAACTGAGGCTGTATATAATTTATCTGATTTTAAAAATATTTATAAAAATCATGTAATTACAACATAACACTGTTTGAAACTGCATTTATATACGTACAAACATAACTACATGTTCCATGACTCAGTCACCTGATTTATATCACAAGGCTTACCTTTTTGGTTTTTTAAAAATCCGATCTCAGACATCCAAACTTTTTTTTTTCATTTTTCAATATTCCAAATGCATTTCTCATCAGCCGATTCCAATAGCCGATTTCGGATGAAGGGCCAATCACGTAAAACTTTTGATATCATCATGTTTACAAAATCCGTTTCTCTTAATTTCGATTTCTGGGAGGGGCTGCAGCCCGCCAGCCCCCCACCCCACCCCACCCCCGGTGTACCTTTGTAGTCTCCCATTCAACGGGTACAGAGGACTCTTTATGGGGGTAAAGCAGCAGGAGCATGAAGCTATTTACCTCCAGCTACAACCGAGGTTAAAACTGAATTCAGCTGCACCTACACGCCAGCATATGGCCTCATAACATGCACGAAGACAGATTTTCATTTTACACGATTATAACAGAATATGGAGGGGAGAGGGTTTGGAACAAACTTTCTTGGGAAATACATTTCGCAACATTTCAGCGCGTGTGTGAGAATCAGCAATGCTTATCACAGCACACGTGCGCACAAGTGGGAAACTTGACTCGATGTGCCACGGCGCCAGCAGCGAACGGTGACGATACGCGAACGACATTGTGCAGGAACGTTTTTTCTGAAAACTCGACAGTAACCCAGCTGCTCAAAAAATTGCTCACTTGTATGCAACCTGTTCATTACAGTGTTTACAAAAGCGCCACATTGGGTCTCATCCTTCCGCGCTGGATCCCAACCACAATCTTACATCCATTACTAAAAGTTATACTTCCTTCCATGCCTTGGTCTCGTAAGAGGCCTCTTCAGGTTTTCTCCAAAAATATTTCACTACGTAGTTTACGCTGAGCATTTTTACTGAACTGTTAACTAAAACGAAAACTAAAAAGAGCAATGCACAAATTTAAGACATAACGATTTCAGACAATCACATTCACTCCGACATGTTTCGGTGACATATATATCACCATCAACAGGGAAAGAGAGTTCACACCGAAAGCTGGGACGCCACTGGTGTGATAAAGTCCTTCTTGCTACGTTCACATCGTCACACTCACTCCACAGAAATTGATGTCAAAAGAAACTTTACAAATTTCTCACCTCCTTCAACCGTGCTACATACCCACTCCATATTTTTCTACATCATTTAATGATCCTAATATCTGTGAGGGGCGATTTTCACTTCTCACCGAATCTTATTTCTTTCCGCATGGCCCAACAGCCCCAGTGGGTCAGGGCCTCCTCATTATCGAGGCTTCACTATCGCGCCCAGACACGCCACACTCGGTAGGACTCCTCTGGACGAGTGATCAGCCCGACACAGAGACCTCTACCAGACAACACACAACACCCACAACAGACAGACATCCATGCCCCCGGCGGGATTCGAACCCACAATGCCAACAAGTGAAACGCCGCAGACCCACGCCTTAGACGGCGCTGCCACTCACAGAATGTTACTAGGGCAATAAAACCACGGGAGGGGGACTGTACCACGTATGGGGCAGAAATTCATGGAACATGCCTGAAGGAAACAGAACACTTGGAGGATCTAGGAGTAGACGGAAGTATGATATTAAAATGGATCTTATATAAATAGGAGGCGAATGGGCGGACTGGCGTTGTATGGCTCAGGACAGGTACAAGTGACGGGCTGTTGTTAACACGGTAATGAGCCTTTGGGTTCCATAAACTACGGACGATTCCTTGACCAGCTAAGGAGCTATCAGCTTCTGAAGATGAACTCTGCTTCATGTAGTTCGACATTTACCGGCAAAGAATAAAAATGTGGACATACGTATATCAACTTTCTCTACACGCCTGCTATTTCATGCGTCTTACATTTAACCCTTTAAAGACGAAGCATGTCTATTTTATATAAGGACTCAGTGCGTACCGCGCTGTAAACACTCTCCATTTCGGTTATAAAAACCAGTCTCTTAATGTTTTATAAGGCAAAAGTTGCTGTTTGTTCTGAGATCTGTACAAAACACATAATCGCAATGTGGGCACCACGTAGAATTTTTTAATGTTAAACCTGGTGGTACGTAAAGTTACCGCTAGGCTTTAAAAGGTTAAACATTCTAAGTAATTCCTTCTCAAACCCAATATGTGTCCCTCCCTTAAACTGAGAAACAAAATTTTAAATCCACATAAAACAACAAGCAGGATCACAGTTTTACATACTTTAACCTTTTAAAGCGTAGCGGTAACTTTACATACGACCAGGTTTAACATTAAAAAATTCTACGTGGTGCCCACATTGCGTTTATGTGTTTTGTACGGATCTCAGAACAAACAGCAACTTTTGCCTTATAAAACACTAAGAGACTGGTTTTTATAACCGAAGTGGAGAGTGTTTACAGCGCGGTACGCACTGAGTCCTTATATAAACAGATACGCTTCGTCTTTAAAGGGTTAATATTTAGATTTTTTGATAGGAGGCGACAAGACAAAGTGCTCCAGCTGAATGGCAGCAGACACTGTGCGAAATGATTCTGCTGTTGTTTACTTCATATACACAGAATGAGAGAGGCAATGTACGTATAAACGTAACACAGGGGCGCGTTCGCGTAACCACTGTTGCCGTGGAAAGTAATAAGTACTAAATATTATGTATGCCTCTACTCTTGCCTTATTCAGCACGCAAAGCGCATGCGCCGTATTATATTGTCATCTGTGGCCTGTCTGGCTGTACCATATTTTTGCACATTATCTCATAAACGGCACGATTTTCGGAAAAAAGCTATTGAACATAAAACGCGTGTTTGGATTTTCTCTACAATTTTTTGTCTGGAACATTTCTCATAGTAAGAAGATTCAGCGAGATATTATCATAAATGTACGTAGGTCTTCATGCAAAGTACCCGTTATTCTTGTCGGATTTTAATCAGACTTGAATTTCCTCGACAGATTTTCGAAAAATCCTAAAATATTAAATTTCATGGGAATCCGTCCATTGGAAGTCGGGACATTCCATGCAGACGCACAGCCACGACGAAACCAATAGTCGCTTTCCGCAATTTTGTGAAAACGTCTAACAATACAGATGAAGGTTATGTTCCGAGAAGTTAAAGCGGCCAGAGCATTCACATGACTCCACACAGTACACGGCTTTATATTTCACGGGGAGCCATACCTCCACGCCCCCTATTACGCCTTCACGTGATGGTATTCAGGCGCAACTGATATGACTGTGCTGTGTTTAATTCTCCTGAATTCCTAAACTCCAAACCCTGCTCAAACTCGAAATGACGGCACAGCTGATATCTGCTTTCCTAAATAGAAAACACAGCCAATTATTTTTTGTTTGTCTTCGATTTTAAAGTACAGAAACGCACAATAATGCGATTAGCGTTCCTAACTCGGATTTACGTGGCCCTCTCTTCTACCGTCTATCCGGATATTTTGCAAGAGCAGTTAATGGTCTTTCAATCCATCAAGACAAAAGTTTTTTCAGTGCCTTAACGCAGGCCACGACGTCTTCCTTTCACATCCCTTCCCATCTAACATTTTACAGTCACCATCCATAAATTATGCAATTAAAGAAGGGTCATTGTATAACCCAAGATTCAATCAATCACTGAGGTTCCAAGTAATATGACCAATATTTCTTTAATAAAAATTACTACTTCTCATTAAACCACATGCTTCTATTAACAAGATAATTGATTAATGGTAAGTACTTAATAGACTAAAATCTTAATTGACTGACATGCTTCTTAGTAATGCATATTATGGCAGCATACTTAAGTCCCTGTTTCATGGAAGTTGTTCTAACAATGGTGCAAATGATTTCCACGTCACAGACAAAACGTGGCATAACTTTATTCCTTCACAGTTGAAAGGAAAATAAAATTGGATGCGAAGAAAACGGATTCTGCGTACGTATGTATGAATGACATGCGAATTGCTACAGGCCAGCGTATATGAAAAGCAGTTATTGTTGACGAAACAAGCAAGCCACAAGATGATTACTGCATACATACTGCTACAGCTATCAACCGCCCAAGAAAAACTGTACAATGAACTTGATTATTACCTGGTAACGTTACATGACAATACTAAGGAATGTCAGTACCGAAGTTAGAGACAGTGGTAGGGAACTGGTTTTTTTTTAGTGGTGAAGAGCCCCGCAACAGACGCTACGGACGCACCGCAGCCTTGAGGCCTCTTGTGCAACCCTGTGATGAAGATGGTGGAATGAAATTGGCAGGGGAAAACCGAAGTACTCGGAGAAAAACCTGTCCCAGTGCCACTTTGTCCACCACAAATCCAACATGGACTGACCTGGGATCGGAACCGGGCCTCCGCGGTGGGAGGCAGGCGGCTAACCGCCTGAGCCATGGCACGGGTCTAGGGAACTGGTTACCTTAGTAAGAAACACAGAAGTACAAAAACTCCCCAGTTTTAAGGGCTTCCAGTAAAGGGATTTTAGAGTTAAAATACAGTCTAAGTCGGTTATAACGTCATGAAAGGGACTGAATACATTGTGTCGTTATAAAGGAGTGTTTTTATAACCGAGCAGTATGATGTCATGGTTAACAGTGACGAATCCCGGGGCCCACTCAATAAAGGCATCCCTTTCGTAAAAAAGACAAACCAGTTTATGTCTCGTAATGTAGTAATTCTGTGATCGCTTTACAAGAAAACCCTCAGCGGCGGCGGTGGTGGCAGCTGCAGCAACAACACAGGAAGAGTCAAAGGAAAGCTCTCCCTGTGAACGCCATGAAGTTTACCACTCACCACGGAGGTGAGCAGCCAACTTCACACCGCGGCCGCAAAAGTCTCCGGTTCTCACGGAATAGAAATCTGGGCGGGCCCCAGAGCCAGTCTAGTTGCTTTGGAAATGAGGAACGCATCTTGCCTCAGAAGGGACTTGCACAATTCCTCATAAAAATAAATAACAGCAATAATAATAATAATAATAATAATAATAATAACACGTTACCATAGAAATACAGCGAATGTGGAATGTAAAAACAAAGGTGAGACCAGTTATAATAGGAGCAACTGGAACCATTTCAAAATCCTTCAGAAAATACTTGAGCAGCGTACCGGGAAAGCACGATATCAAGGAACTGCAAAAAACAGCTATATTAGGCACAGCACACACACTGCGGATAGTGCTGATGTAGAAGCACTAAGGAGTTTAATATTGCAGACAGCGCTATATGCACCATTAACAGTACGCGCGGGATAGCTGCTGCACTGTATACCCTAGAAACATGGTTTGTTTCAGGTATATACGTGTCAGTACCCGCATAAAGGTGATGATGATGATACTAATAATGTTATTAGACCCTCTTATTATAACTACAAGAAACGAAAAGAAAAGGACACCAAATCTGCGCCCTTCTAGGATATTACGCAGAATTATTCCTGGACTTCTTATCCTTTGAGATGGGACAGATAGGTTGTCCCGAAACGTCGATACAGCACTGCCATTCAACTCTGCGTAATATCCCAAACGTGTGCAAATTTCCATCTACATGGCGGCGGAAGCCTGAAAACACGCAAGAAAGTGCTTAAGCCTAGAGAGAGGATCAGATTGCCACGTTTCCTACTGGGCGAAGAAAAGAACACACGGTCGTTATCTTTATTTGTGACGTTTTTGCATAAGAGAACAGGAAGGGTAATTAAACACTTAACGGTTCGAAGACACAAATGTTGCCAAAGTCACAGAGGAAGAAGCGTACAGGGGCGAATGACAGTACATAACGTTGTTGTCACAGATACAAAGTGTAACGCGGGAAGAAGCGGGTAACACCTGCGCACGGTGTTGCAAAGGTAACACTTCTGCTTCCTGAGATTTATCCAGGAAATGGGGCAGACCTGAAAGGGACGCTATAAAGTGGTTCACAGAAAAGTGTAGCAGACCGACGCAAGGAAATGGGCACAGCCGATGGTATCACTTCCTGCGGGGCTGGCAAGAAAGAAAAGAGACGGCACTTCCTGCACCATTTGAATGTCACTGACATGCCAGTATATTTAGAAGCGGCGAAATAGTTAACCCTTTGAAGACCACTATAAGACAGGCAATGTACGGATAACGTAGCACTGAGGCGCGTTCGCGTAACCAATGTTGTGGTGGAAAAGCAATAAGTATTACATATTCTGAGTGTGTCTGTCTGTAGCCTTTGTTATCCAGTACGCAACGCGCATGCGCCGTATTATATTGCCATCTGTGGCCTGTCTGGCTGTACCATATTTTTCCACACTATCTCACGAACGGCACGATTTTTGAAGAAATGTTATTGAACATGAAACGTGTGTTTTGATTTTCTCTATAGCTTTTGTCTGAAACATTTCTCATGCTAAGAATAATTCAGCGAGATATTGTCATAAATGTACGTTGGTCTGCATGTAAAGTACCCGTTATTCTTGTCGGATTTTAATGAAATTTGAATCTTGTCAACAGATTTCCGAAAAATACTCACTTATCAGATTTCATGAAGATCCGTCCAGTGGCAACGGAGTTGTTCAATGCGGACGGACGGACGGACATTAAGAAGCTAAGTCACTTTTCGTAATATTGCGAACGGGCCTAAAAAAGTACCGTAGTTTTCCTCCTTGATGGTCCCCGATTTCCAAATAGCAACCCTTTAGTTGCAGGCTACCCCGGCTTGGCCCATTTTTCCTTCCGTTTAGACTAACACTGAAGGCAGTGATAGGGGAAAACCAAAGTACTGACAAAATCCTCGAAAAAATATTGGCACCTCAGGCGGATAAAACACTACGCAGTCTAGAATACTACATAGTGATTATGCTAGGAATTTATACAGACCCATACTGGCGTGTTACAAAAGCATGAGAGGCTAGGATAAGTTAGGCGTGCATGTCGCATGGGAGGGACTATTGCTAATTTTTACGGTAAATCTCTCAGAAGAAGGTAACTTGGAATAATCAGATGCAGGTAAAAAAAGGTAATGCAGTCCCATTACACGCCTGGACAGGCCCTGAGGGTTCCAGAAGGTCGAGGCTCCCAGATTTCTAGACAATCGGCACAGGAAGGCGGTAAGGTTGTCAGCCATACGCACCGGCCGCCTTTACCGCCCCAGGAAATATTCCTGGTACTTATTTCTGTTAGAGGCTGAGTCGACCCCAGGGCCATAGTGCGACCGACAGGATTATGCCTATGAAAAAATCCAGTGACACCATCGGGAATCGAACCCGCGACCTGCCGGTTTGTAGCGCAGTGCCTCAACCAAGGACAAATGAAGGCACAAAAAACGCCTCGCATATGCTTGTCATATCCTGTGCAGTTATTGTGCTCACATTCAATAAAACATACTCTAGGAAACCGGGTTTAATTAATTAATTAATTAATTAATTCCGCAGTCAGCCTTACGACAGGTCCATAGCCTCTTCCAAAGCGAGTTCTTCACAGGGTGCGATCTAGTGCTTCCTCTTTCAATTTTCAGTATATATTCGAACCCGGTTATAACATCAAGAAAGTGACTGAATATTTTGAGTCGTTATAAACGAGTGTTGTTATAACCGAGCAGTGTAATGTTATGATTAACAGGGAGAAATTAATTGGTACCAGAGAATATCTGACGCTATAGACGAGGTGTTGCATTAACCGATGTCGTTATAACCGGGTTCGATTCTGTGTGTGTGTTCATAGTTCCTTCCTTTGTGACTTGTGTCCCTTTTGATATATAGCTATGACATTAGCGTGCAAGGCAACAACTGTATCCATGCGCTCTGTGCACTAGACCCAGACATTGTAACAAAAGTAACAAACACGGTCAGGAAGCGAACCGGCCATATTGGAGTTCATGCAACCGGCACAGCACGCAAGCCATGCAGACAGAAGTTTGGGCATTCACAAATAACCCACCGCGTCGGCTCCAGTGTTAAGCTGTCTTAATCGACACTGCATCAACTGCAGAGACTATTAAGATTAAATAGCTGGGACGGACGCTGAACACAGCGACTATAGCCCACTATAACTTAACTTCCTGGGAGACCTGGAGGAACTAATGCATTATTTACCGAACGATGTTATGTGGATGGACATGGCTGTACAGGGCTACATGAGAAATGACTACGTGGAAATGGCACGAAGTGGAGGGATGAAGAAAGAGTATAATTAATTATACAACGACGATGTTTCAGTTGCAGTTGTTAGATGAAGAAATATAATTACTGTGAATGAAGCAGTTCAAAGCAGTCACAACCGAATTAGGCACTTACCTGGAGGTAATAAATATATTTAATGAAGTTATATCAACTGCAGGGGTTTAATGGTGTCAAATGAAAATGATTAGTCAATGGTGAGCGGATACACGGGACGATCGTACAGTAAATTCCAGGATAATTTGTATCTCAAGAGGAATTCGAACTGCGTACCAGTACCAAACAAAGCATAGATGTCAGCCACCAGAATGTCATTTGGGTGGATCTCATTAATTAATTAATTAATTAATTAACTGAATAACTTGGGAACTAATTCAGTTGAGCAAAGCCGTTCTTGAGAAGCTAACAATTCCTCAGCTAGTCAGGATAATCTCCGTGTTTTGTGGAAACCGAAGGTTCATTACCGTCGTCACAAAAGTTCACCACGTCCCATAACCTGAGTCAGATCAATCCAATATACGCCCTCGCACTTTATTCCATTAAGATATATTTTAATGTTATCTTCCCACCCACGCCTGGGTCTTCCCAGTGGGATTTTTTTCCCCTTCAGTTTTCCCCCGCCAAAACTATGTATGAATTTCTCTTCTCCTCCCCCCCATGCCACACACCCAGCCCATCTCATTCATCTTGACTTGATCGCCCGAATGTCACAAACCACGAAGCTGCTCAATACGCAATTCCCTTCTTGTGTTACTTCCTCCCCCTTAGGCCCCAATATCTCCTTCCGCACCCTGTTCTTGAAGACTTCAGTCCGTTCTTTCTTCCCTTACTATATAAGACAAGGTTTCACGCCCATACAGGGGCGCGCCCAAGGAAGGGGCGCTACCGAGCTGCTACTCCCCCAAAGCCCCAAATCCCCAAACCGAAATTAAAAAAAAAACACAGATTCCGTAGATGTTATGATACCAATGTTTTACGTTATTTACCCTTCAGCCGAAATCAGCCACTGAAATCTGCTGATAACTAGTATACTAGAATTTTGAAAAATAAATTAATAAAATTTAAAAGCAAACAAGAAGACTGAGTCATGGAGCATACAGTTACATTCGTATGTATATAAATGCAGTTGCAGACAGTGTTATGTTTTACTTACATCAGTTTTCATAAAATACTTTTTAAAATCGAACATAAATTATATATAGCCTCAGACTCAGCCCCACCCCCACCCCCACCTACCCCCGCCCCCGCCAGTGAAGAATTATGGGTGTGTACCTGCCCCATACAAAACAACAGGAACAACTGGTAGGTCTTTATCTAGAAAAAAGAAACTAAACTTCTCTACCAGAGAATTTCTCAGTAAAAAAGGGGGGGGGGGGGGAATAGAGGAGAAAAACCAAAGGAGGAAAGGAAGTGCAGCAGACAGGGCGAGAGAAGCTGTAACGTCACTGCCCGATGGTGTCTGCCTACACTCGCCCATCCCACCAGGCGGCTCATATTACACACATGGACGCCAGCAAAATGGCAACAGCAGTGCGGCAAAAGTGTTTGACCACATCTTGACAAAGTCAATAGACTCGGCCTCGCAGCTCCAACAACTCTGGGTTTGTGGGCAAGAAGAAGATTTTTACATTCCGTGGCGCAAGGCGTGGATACTCGTGCAAATGAGATAACAGGCCTGTCGTGTATCAGCCAGTGGCAAAACCTGCATTGTGCAGAAACTCTGCTTGCAGCACTTAAAAACCCGTCCGCGGAACTATCACTGCGGTGTATTAAAACACAATTAGGTCAACACGTATGCGCCCACGCACCGCGATCACTTCGGGTTGTTGAAACGGCTGAAACTGCACAGGCAGGCAACCGGTTAGTACAGACACATTGCACACTTTTATGTAATGCCTGTTTGTTCATTAAATTAATGATTGATTAGATAATTATTGACCGCATATCAACAATGGGATCACGAATATTAAACATGACCGGGTTATAACTAACACTGCGGTAGCAACAACATGGCGTCCAGCGCCACAAATACCAAAGCAACTGTTGCGTAAACACTAAACATTTACGGCGAAATCACCAAACATGAGTATCACGCACTATTGGCCGTTATTTCGTATATTCACAGCTGCCCTCCATTCCTGGAGGACGTCCCATCCAGCGGCAATGTCATAATATACTCAGTCCTTATCAAAAACGATATTTGATTTGCTTAGGTTACTTAGTATTGAATGGTACTGCGAGCTGACGACGACTGACGCGCTGACAAAAGCTGGTCTTGCAGTGGGCTGAGAGAAACCATGGCATTCCTCAACCAGGACGTTCGGCAGCAAGACTGTGATTCGAACTAGATACGTCGAAGTTAAACTGCACAGCGTCAGTGCTCAACGACGTCAAATGAACACCGAATATAGTTAACAAAGCCCACTTCACTTAGAGGAGCACTAACAAGGACGGTACGCGTTAGTGTACCACGCATAAGCCTCCGGTTAATGATTTACGTATCTTACATATTATCCGAATTATCAAATCAAGAGGAAATGAGATGGGCTGGGCATGTGGCACGTATGCAAGCGAGGTGAATACAGTTTGTTTTTTTTTTTTGGTGAAAAATCTCAAAGAGACCACACGCAAGCAACAGGCACAGATGGGAAGATAACATTACGGCAATCTTCAAGAAAGAGGATGTATGGCTTGGACTGGACTGAACTGGCTCAGGATGGGGTCAAGTGGCAGGCTCTTGTAAACGCGGTAATGAACACTGAATTCCCACAAAATGCTGGGGACTGATTGACTAGCTGAAAAAGTGATAGTTTCTCAAGAGGAAATCTGCTGCACAGGATTAGTTACTTTGCGCCTTCCATACCAAACACCACTTCTGCTACATTTTCTTTCATGTTCTTCACCCCCCCCCCCCGTGTATAAGATAAATTAATCAACAGAACGGTCGAAACACGTAGCCGATCGCCGATCACCTGCCGACCAAACGCATTTTTATGTATGATCACCCTGTAGAATGCCAGGCAGGCACAGTGGTGAAGCAGATGTATGGCTCTGCTCCTTATTTAACATTTTAAAGCCTAGCGGTAACTTTACGTACGACCAGGTTTAACATTAAAAAATTCTACGTGGTGCCCACATTGCGTTTATGTGTTTTGTACGGATCTCGGAACAAACAGCAACTTTTGCCTTATAAAACATTAAGAGACCGGTTTTTATAACCGAAGTGGAGAGTATTTACAGCGCGGTACGCACTGAGTCCTTATATAAAACATACGCTTCGTCTTTAAAGGGTTAATCTCAACGCTAGATTGTGGGGGTGGGGTAGTGGTGGCCAATGCCACGCCATTTATATCTATATAGTTCTTCATATACACGGAGGTACTAGCAGATACGAGAAACTAATTCAGCATATGAAATTAAGGTCAAGAAGACGCCATAACCACTTAAAAATCAAGTACGTACCAAGGCATACGGAAGATGGGGGTCTATAACGGACAGAAGATAACACAGCGTTCTAGAACTGGGCATTTGATACAGGGGGAAGTCAGGTTGACACTGCCACAGCTTCCCCGTTCCCTCCGAGAAAGGCACATTCGAAGGTTAAGTAGCAGTTATCACAGTACATATTAATGCTGGAAACCAGGGCTGTGGAGTCGGTACACAAAAGCTCCGACTCCGACTCCTCGATTTTTAAAACTAGGACTCCGACTCCTTCATAAAAGCTCAATATGCATTAATAACGGTAAACCTATAAGACGTTTCATCGCCACCACGTGAATCATCAGGCTACTGTTTAGACTTATAACCTATATTTAAGTATAAGTCTAATGGTTACTGTAGCTATCAGGGCTCTGGAGTTGGAGTATCTAGTTAAGATTTTAGACTGAGGTCGGAGTCGGAGTCGGTACATTTTTACCGACTCCGACTCCACCTAAAATTCCTTCCGACTCCGACTCCACAGTCCTATTGGAAACACAAATGACTTGGTAAACTAAAAGGAAATACAAGTCGCCAAATGCATAACCGAGTTCCTTGGTTTTATATGCACATATAGACAGCACGTTCGGTAAAGCGTGAAGTAACTTGCTGACGTCATGTTATGAAATCCAGCATTACGCAATTCTGCAGTATATGCCGAGGCCGATATTCCCAAAAGCCGGTTACAGACAAGACTGACGTGCAGAAATCAAAAAGGGGACGACGGAGGGGAGGGGGGGGGGGGAAGAGATGGAAATAAAAATAGTCGCAAGATGGAGTACGCAGGATAAGCCCTACCTAAAATCCACTCCGTTATAAACTCTGCCATCCCTAAGTGGATGAGGAAGACCTCAGTTACTGCAGATATGTGGAGAAGTGACACCGAAACCGAACACACTTCCTTGAAAATCTGATAGTTGCGAAGACGGTAAGGGGCTCCCATGTATTTATGCAAAATAAACGCTCATTTCAACATTCATAAAAGAACCTCAATCAGGAGACAGCCAAAACTAATCCACTATATCACACCCCGATTATCAACGTTCAGTTTTAATATCATTACCCCCACCTACATCGAGCACTCTCAAATAATCTTATTGCTTTGTGATTTTCCGACGAAAATTATTTACATTTTTAACTGTTTGACTCTTTTACGTCATGCCAACTGTGTATAAAAGTGGCTAATTCGGTTTTATGCGGTATTGCTTTGGTTTGGTTCCCTGATAATGATCCCTTGTGGATCGAAACATGTAGAAATATTCAATGACATTATTATAATATAAATATCTAAGAAATAAAGCTTCGTATTTTATCGTGTGAGTGTTGCGAAAATTTTGTTAAAGTCGTGTCAGACTTCATAGTCCTTACCTCTTCTACCTACTCACAGTGGGTGTCGAGACTGTTTATTTTCACTTGATCACACTCAAAGACACACGCCACAGTCTGTAGGACTCCTCTGGACGAGGAATCGGCCCGTCGCAGAGACCTCTACCTAACAACACAAACACTGTACAAGAGAAATCATCCATGCCCCCCGGTGGGATTCGAACCCACGATCCCAGCAAGCTCTCGGCTGCAGACCTACGCCTTAGACCGCGCGGCCACTGGGATCGGCCGTGTCAGACGTGGCTAGATTAATTTCTGAATCTCCTGTTAAATGAATATAGCTTACACTCACTTATTCCACTCTTGCTAGCAACTGAAGCCTGGTAAATATCGACTGGTTTACGAACCACGTGCCGCGTTATTGCAGATGGCAGCGACCGAGGACTGCAATCATTATGCAGATGCTAATGTGCGGCAATAAATACAGACCCGTCTTCACGAACAGTAGGACTAAACAAGACCCGAATCCAATTGTCGCTTAACCCTATCCGACTAAGCGAAAATGCAGGGATAAGTGCAGTGAAAGGAACTGCATTCATTACCACAGCCAAACAGCAACAACAGACAAAGATTAACCTCAATTATTCTTAAAGACTCAGCTCGTACCGCGCAGTAAACACACTCCATCTCGGCTACAGACAAGAGAGGCAATGTTAAGTATTAACCTTTTAAAGCCTAGCGGTAACTTTACACACGACCAGGTTTAACATTAAAAAATTCTACGTGGTGCCCACATTGCGTTTATGTGTTTTGTACGGATCTCAGAACAAACAGCAACTTTTGCCTTATAAAACATTAAGAGACTGGTTTTTATAACCGAAGTGGAGAGTGTTTACAGCGCGGTACGCACTGAGTACTTGTATAAAACAGATACGCTTCGTCTTTAAAGAGTTAAATAAACATGGAAGGGCGTTCGCGTAACCATTGCTGCTTTGGAAAGAGAATAAGTATTACATACTCTTAGTGTGTGTCTGTAGCCTTAGTTATCCAGCACGCAAAGCGCATGCGCCGTATCATATTGTCCTCTGCGGTCTGTCCGGCTGTACCATATTTTTACACATTATCTCATAAACGGCACCATTTTCGGGAAAGAGTTATTGAAAATAAAATGTGTGTTTTGATATTCTCTACAGCTTTTGTCCGAAAATTTTCTGATTTTAAGAAGAATTCTGCGAGATGTTGTAAATGTACATTCGTTTTCATGCAAAGCACCCGTTATTCTTGTCAGATTTTAAAGAAACTTGTATTTTCTCCTTGACTTCATTCTTCCACAGGGATGTGCATCGATTTTGCGCTCTTCTGGGATATCACGCGGCGTCGTGTGGTAATTCTGAATTTTGAATTTTCTCGATAGATATTCGAAAAATGCTCAAATATTAAACTTCACGAAAATCCGTCGTGTGAGAACCGAGTTGTGCCATGCGGACGGACAGACACAGAGACAGACACACAGACATGACGAAGCTTTCTGCAAATTTCCGAACGTGCCTAATTCAGGAAAACAAAAACCTGCAATTATAATATTTTCTATTTATTGATTATGTCAAGTAATATGAAATTTGGGGCATTTGGTAAGAAGACAGATTTTGTACCTAACCACAAATGGTGTACGGGCTATGAAATACTGTTTGTAATTCAAAAATTACAAAATATTTCTACGGGTTGAAGATTTTAGGTTACGTATGACCGATAATTTTAACACAATCAACGCAGCCATACAAATAATAAGCTGTGCAATTAACCCTTTAAAGACGAAGTATATCTGTTTTATATAAAGACTCAGTGCGTACCGCGCTGTAAACACTCTCCACTTCGGTTATACAAACCAATCTCTTAATGTTTTGTAAGGCAAAAGTTGCTGTTTGTTCTGAGATCCGTACAAAACACATAAACACAATGTGGGCACCACGTAGAATTTTTTAATGTTAAAACCTGGTGGTACGTAAAGTTACCACTAGGCTTTAAAAGGTTAAATATAACAACAGGCCACAATACATAACATTAATAACACTGTGTTACATGTGCGAAATTGTGACAATGGCAGAACGTGCGACCACAGTGCACTAAATTTTACGACACCTGAAAAGGGTCCAGGAAGCAACGATATAAACGCGCCTCGGCGCTACGTTTGTATCTACATTTCCTGCCTCGTTGGATGCTAAACGTGATGAAGGCAAAAGTACTGGCCTTAGATAGAACCAAATGGAGGACGTGCATGAAGGCACTATGTGCCACATAGGGGAAAAAAGCAGAGGAGGAGGAGGAGGAGAAGGAGAAGGAGGAGAAGGAGGAGGAGAAGGATAAGGAGGGGGAGGAGGAGAAGGAGAAGGAGGAGGAGGAGAAGGAGGAGGAGAAAGAGTAGAAGGCATTATTGTAAATAAAACTTATATAGGACTGTTAGAGATAAAACAGAAGCACAGGGAATTTCATAAGAGAGCTCAAAATTGAGGTCTATGCAACCCATGGAAAATGTCAATGGAACCTAGACACGCGGCCGCAATTGTTCAGCGCTAGGCGGTCCCCCATACACGGGGGCCACACAATGCATAAAGAAACGTTCATATTAGGCAACTTTCAAAGTTAGCACATGCGTCATGTTTGAGCGAGAAATTGTCTGTTTGAACTCGATAATTGCACAATCGTGGCGCCAGCTGCACTACACAGACAGCGTTACGTATTGCTATGCATACTGATCGAATTGTAGTGCAGAAACAAGAAGTGCAGAAGCATCACTGCAACAGCCCCCCCCCCCCCCCCCACCCCCACATCTGAGGACCATTTAGAGCTCCACACGACGTTTCAAATACCCGTCTATTTTCGATAGAAATGTGTTAGATACTCATGCTTCACGTGCAAATTACATTGTCGATAATAAATTAACTTACACTTGAAATATGCACTCTTTTGGGATTTTACGCAGCGTAGAATGGTAGTTCTGTACCGACGTTTCGGGACAACCTATCGGTACCATCTTCAATGGTCCTGGACTGCTTGATCGTTGAAAACGTTACAGATGGGTTGTCTCGAAACGTCGGTAACTACAATCTACGTTGCGTAATATTCCCGAATCGCGCAGAGTGCATTTGCCCCGCCGCGGTAGCCTGAAATTACTTGCACTTCTTCAATTACGTCCCCTTTTCTCTTTCTATTTTTTCATTTTCCCTTCTTTCGATATCTTTCAATGTCGTTTCCTTGTCTCTTTTTGTTGTAAAATATGTGGAAGAATGTGGCCGCGGTTGAACTGCAGGCACTACACCAGTGAGGAAAACCACGCACACCTGTCAGGATACTATCTCTGGCTCGAGCCACTGTCGAATTTAAGAGAGGAATTCAAAAGGTGAAGTCGTCCCTGTCCACGCCATGAAAGCATATACAGCAGAGTAGAGGTACAGCTCCACTCATTCATAACGTCAGCACTAGGTAAGGGCGAGTGGTTAATACCATTCCTCGGCCGCTTTATACCCCGCAAAGGAAGCCGGTACCCATTAAAGACGAGGCAAGGCGGGCTCCAGAGCTGGTCTGGATGATTTGGAGAAAAGAAAAGCTCTTACCATTACCGGAATTCGAACCCCTACCGTCCAGCCCCTACACTAGTCTCTATATCTGCTACGCTCTCTTAGACAGGAATTGTTCTTCTTTCCACTGACGCAACAGCCCCAGTGGGTCAGGTCCTCTTCATTATCGAGGCTTCACGATCATAGACACATACACTCGGTGGTATTCCTCTGGACGGGTGATCAGCCCGACAACAGTGATCACACCTGACAACACACAACACTCACAAGACAGACATCCATGCCCCCGGGGGGGGGAGGGTTCGAACCCGCAATCCCAGCAAGCGAACGGCCGCAGCCCTAGGCCTTAGACCGCGCGGCCACTGAGATCTAGACAGGAATTCCCCGAGGCTAACTGATGGCCACTCCAAATAAACACGTGTAAACTGGAAGGCACAAACTGAGTCAATGTAACTGTTGTTTTTACTGCACAGGAATTAAACATATACCAGCAATATTTACAGCAAGTCTCAAAACAACCACAGTGAATGTTTCAAAGAAGTTGAACACACTCACATGACTTAATTTTTTCGTCAACCGTAACGTCAAATAGACCATGAGAGATTCCTTCCTTCCTTCCTTCCTTCGTTCGTTCGTTCATTCGTTCGTTCCTTCCTTCCATCCTTTGTTCATTCGTTCCTTCCTTCCTTCCTTCGTTAGTTCCTTCCTTCCTTCCTTCGTTCGTTCGTTCGTTCGTTCATTCGTTCGTTCCTTCCTTCCATCCTTTGTTCATTCGTTCGTTCCTTCCTTCCTTCCTTCCTTCCTTCCTTCGCTCGTTCGTTCATTCGTTCGTTCGTTCCTTCCTTCCTTCCTTCCATCTTTTGTTCCTTCGTTCCTTCCATTCATAAACTAGTCTTTTGTAATCATATTATCATGTCATTCGACGCAGTATAAACTGGAATCGAAAAAGTATCGTAAAACGAGGTACAAATCAAACAACACTGTACAGTAACACTTGTCTACACAAAAACATTATTTTCATAAGCATAAGTGTGCAAACAATACGGTATCATGGGCACATAAAGCCCCGCGTTGAAGCACTAAAAAGAGTACCGTTTGCCGTAATGGACACACAAATACACGCCCTCCCTGGACAAATACAAACGCTGGACAACAAACAGGAATTGTAAAAAGAGGTGTGGCTGAGGGTGGAGCAAGAAGTGGCGTTTAAATGATAACAGAAGCACGTCAGAGTTGTCGTGTACACGAAGCAGTGTAGTCTGTATGTTCGACACAAGAGTACTTCCGCTGTATCTTCAAATTCAACCCTTTAAAGACGAAGCGTAAGCTATTCTAGTTAAAGACTCAGTCCGTACCGTGCAGTAAATACACTCCGTCTCGGTTATAATAACCAACTAGTTTATGTTATATAGGGCAAAGTCGCTGTTTGTTCTGAGATAAATACAAAACACATAAATACACTGTGTGGGCAGAACGTAGAATTTGTGAATGTTAAACCTGGTGGTACATATAGTAACCACTGGGCTTTAAAGGGCTACAGTCCGTACCGCGCAGTAAACACTCTCCGTCTCGGTTATAAAAACCAGTCAGTTAATGCTGTATAGGGAAATAATCGCTGTTTGTTCTGAGATCCACACAAAACACATAAACACACTGTGTGGGCAGAACGCAGAATTGTTGAATGTTAAACCTGGCGGTACATAAAGTAACCACTGGGCTTTAGAAGGTTAAACCGAGATTACAAAGCCTACACAAAATCAGGGGTGATTAGAATTGCTAAGTAATCCACAACTTTAAATAACCAGCCATAATAATGAGACATTTAGATATAAATGTGCCGAAACTTGGACGCTTCGGGCAGTAGATCAGAAAAACCTAGAAAGTTTTGAAATGTGGTGCTGGAGAAGGCTGGAGAAGATCAGTTGGACCGATCGTGTGAGAAATGCAGAAGTGTTACTTAGAGTCAATGAGCACAGGAATACCCTACATGAGATAAGAAAACGGAGGGCTAATTGGATTGGCCACATATTGCGTAGAAACTGCCTTCTACAGCGGGTTATTGAAGGAAAGATAAAGGGAGATGGAAGTGACAAGAAGAAGAGGAAGAAGACGTAAGCAGCTACTGGATGACCTTCAGGACAGGCGAGGATACTCTTATCTGAAGGAGGACGCTCTAAATCACACTGCGTGGAGGAATCGTTTCGCAAGGGGCTACGGACCTGTAGTGAGACAGACCGCTGGGTGATGATGATAAGATATAAATATACAGAATGATAAGCAAATACATACGAAGAATTTTGAAGTTTCTGACTTACGTAAGCGTTCTGTTCCTGAAACTTTTACGTAACCCGACATTTACGTAAGTCGGAACCGACCCCGCTCGCACTTATCACAGGAGACATTCCTGGTACTCATTTCTGTAAAGTGTTCTGAGATAGTGGGAGCAGAGGTATAGCTCCATTCATTCTTAATCTCTGTACTAGATGGAGGTGCGTGGTCAACTTCACACCCGGCTGCTTTTCACCTTTGGAAGAACTCCGGTACCCCTTGAATAGGAAGCTGGGTGCGCCCCAAAGCAGGTCTCGACGGTTTTGTAGAACAGAAAAGTCCCTTATCGTACCGGGATTCGAGCCCTGGACCGTTCAGTCCGTAGCCCAGTAGCTATACCGCCTACGCCATCCCGGCTCCACGATGGGCGAACACCTACAGACACCGAACTCCTTGACCCTGAAGATGAAGGAGTTACGATAAGTTGAATCATGGTAACTATCTACAGCCCGTTACATACTGAAGACTTGAATATTCATGTATAGTCAGCTTCACGCTCCGGCCGATTTACACAGGCGTCAAAATTCATCGTAATCATTTTTACAGAACCAATGGGCGTTAGAACTGGTCTGGATGTGATGGCAAAGGGGGGAAAAAACCCTACCCTTGCTGAGAATTATATTTTACAGATGAAAACAAATGTCTTACAAAATTTAATTGCAATTCGCTCGGCAGCTTTCCGACAGAAGACACGACTTCCGTCTCTCCTATGGGTCTTCACTTTGTGCACAAAACAATAAATGGGACGTACAAAGGATGTCGTAAATGTCACTTGATACTCGACGTTTTAACAAGAGAAATGCCATATTACATACGATAATAGGCAGATTTGTGACACAGTACGTGCAAGTGTACCGGGAAGACTTAGACAATGTGTCGAAGTAAAAGGCAGAAAGTTCGAAATGTTCATATAGTCAATAAAGGTAAGTACTCTGTCAATTAAACTTCAATTAACCTTTTAAAGCCTAGCGGTAACTTTACATACGACCAGGCTTAATATTAAAAAATTCTACGTGGTGCCCACATTGCGTTTATGTGTTTTGTACGGATCTCAGAACAAACAGCAACTTTTGGCTTATAAAACATTAAAGAGACTGGTTTTTATAACCGAAGTGGAGAGTGTTTACAGCGCGGTACGCACTGAGTCCTTATATAAAACAGATACGCTTCGTCTTTAACCTTTTAAAGCCTAGCGGTAACTTTACGTACCACCAGGTTTAACATTAAAAAATTCTACGTGGTGCCCACATTGCGTTTATGTGTTTTGTACGGATCTCAGAACAAACAGCAACTTTTGCCTTATAAAACATTAACAGACTGGTTTTTATAACCGAAGTGGAGTGTTTACAGCGCGGTACGCACTGAGTCCTTATATAGAACAGATACGCTTCGTCTTTAAAGGGCTAACTTACCGACCCCAGTGCAGCTCTTTGCAACTTTCCTTCCATGGAAGAACCCAACACACCAGGAAAAGCTAAGAGCGAAAAGCAAAACTGTTGTCAAGAAAATTTATTTGTAAAGAGCTTACATTGTGAACATAAACTGAATCATTTATTCTGTCTTCCGATTGATTCATGATGTTTTCCGCGGTATTTCAAAAATTTTATATACTTATCCCCTAATCTCTTGTAGAACCCCTACCGATATCCTGACGAACCCTGGTTGTGAAACACTGCACTGATGGCAAATGAACACTGTGCCACTGTGTATACACACTGCGTCATGACACTATCCCCTTTGTGCTTTCCTTCGAAGTTTCCCTTTTAGGGTCGATTAACATTATACGGCACGGCACGACACGACACAAGGCAAACACCAGCGTGCCTTCACGTCTACCGTCAGTTAAAACACAGGCAAAATATTCCCTTCTCTCAGTCCCAACGACACTATCTGCGTCTTTAGATGTCGGTGACGAACTGGTGTGAATTCGAGCATGTGAAAACCATAAAAGAATATTTTGTCGTGTCGTGTCGTCTCGTGTGGGTCCGTATAATGTAACTCGACCCTTACGGGGCATTTCTTGACAGCTATCCATTCTTAAGCACTCAGTCTCGTTTGTCACCCTCCTCATACAATCTCCATACATGCCGAACTAACCAACCAACCAACCAACCAACCAACCAACCAACCAACAACCAACTAACCAACCAACGAACGAACGAACGAACGAACGAACGAACGAACGAACGAACGAACGAACCAACCAACCAACCAACCAACCAACTCCATGGAGCAGAGGCCTTCTTGAGAAGCTAACAGTTTCTCAGCTAGTCAAGAAATTACCCGCACGTTTATGGAACCCGGAGGTTCATTACCGCATTCACAACAGCCCGCCACCTGTCCCTAACCTCAGCCAGCTCAATCCAGTCCATGCCCCATCCCACGTCTTGAAGATCCAGTTTAATATTATCCTCCCATCTACGCCTGGGTCTCCCAAGTGGTCGCCTTCCCTCAGGTCTCCCCACCAAAATCCTGTATGCACCGCTCTTTCCCCCCCCCCACGTGCTACATGCCCCGCCCATCTCATTCTTCTCGATTTGGTTACCCGAAAAATATTTGGTGATGAGTACAGGTCATTAAGCTCCTCGTTATGTAGTCTTCCCCACTCCCCTGTCGCCTCGTCCCTTTTAGGCCCAAATATCTCCGTACATGCCTTCTTGCCTCATTTATATCCTGAAAATGGGGGTAGCAGATTCCTCCGAAAATTTGTTAATGGGGCAACAAACCGCACTTTTATAACAAAGAAGACGCGCGTCTAAATTCACACCTCAGCTGAAACATGAAGCCTCATATGCAGTCTGGCCTGTACATAGGCTGTCAGTACACAGCCGAGAGTGGTGAGAAACTGGCGAGGGGGCGAGAATCATCACTAATCATCACGCCATAATTCTTATTTGTGGGGAAGTCACGAGAACACGTGAAGGCAGCGAAGCGCGACACGTTTGGTGGAGTGGCCAGGCTGATGATTCGTGCAGATACGGAACGACAGATATATTGGGAACGCAGAACGATGATATACCCAACGGTGAATGCAAGTCAACTCGCGACTGTACCTGTAGGTGCTGCGGATGGGCGTTATTGCTTGGCAAGAAAGGCAGGCAATCTTGTGTTCCCGGAACAAGGAACAGTTCTGACCCCATACTGCGACGTTACATTCCAGGGATGTCCAAATCGGTGTCTCAAATCTCAATATTCATTTAATATTAATTGGCCAAACGGGCCGCTCATGCCCCGTCGAAAGCAATGCCTTGAGTTTACTTATATTCAGGAACCGTCCGATTCACACCTCAGTTAAAGTACCAGTAATTTCTGAAGACATTTCAGGCGAAGACCATTATATAGGACCATTATTTTATCATAAACTCTTGTCACTTCTCGCCGCTTCTTGGTCGCATGTGTGAGCTGTCAACTGAGTTTCCTACGTTAACCTTTTAAAGCCTAGCGGTAACTTTACGTACCACCAGGTTTAACATTAAAAAATTCTACGTGGTTCCCACATTGCGTTTATGTGTTTTGTACGGATCTCAGAACAAACAGCAACTTTTGCCTTATAAAACATTAAGAGACTGGTTTTTATAACTGAGGTGGAGTGTTTACAGCGCGGTACGCACTGAGTCCTTATATAAAACAGATAGGCTTCGTGTTTAAAGGTTAATATGATAAACGAGCCGACAGGAAGTGGCAACCGATAATTGTCAGATGAAATAATGACCCTCTAATATGTCTGCCTTTAAACAGGCCAAAGCGAATCCCACCACTTCGCATCTAATTTGCCATACCTCATCATCGTTAACACCTCATACGTGCAGATGGTAAAGCGATGTCAAACAACCGTTCGGATGATGCACTGAATAGAAGGCTTCGGGGGGGGGGGGGGGAGCAAAGTCGGTCTGCACGTTTTGGAGAAGTGAAAAATCTCTTATGTCTAGCGGGATTCGAACCCCGGCCAGTCCAGCCCGTTGATTCGGGCCGCCCCCCCCCCCCATAGATAGGTAAAGTGAGAAGAATGCAAAAAGATGTGCTTATCCACACGGAATGCAAAACGTGGAAGATGACTAGCGCAGTAAGTACAGTGACTAGTCTGTGGCAAGGATGGTCTGGGGTTCGAATCCCGGTGTGGGGACAAGATTTTCGCCTTCTCAGAAACGTCCTGACTGACTGTGGGGCCCACCCAGCCTTACATCCAATACGAATCGTGTGTTCTTCCCCGGCAGTAAAGCGGCTGGGGCATGACGTTGATCACTCACCTCCAAGGTTTAAGAATGAGTGGAGCAACACCTCCACTGTCCCTATGTCTTAATGGCGTGGACTGGGACAAAGTTACATTTTATTAGCTGACTTAATCCCTTGCTACGCCACTTGCTGCACATGATTTTAAGGCGGCGTTACCAGACTGCGCGGTCTTAAGACGCAGGCCTTCTTGTCCGTCACAAATATGGAAGGCGCGATGGCCTGCCCGCACAAACAGGTTCAAGGAGTCACGGTCCATTGCAGCCAGCACGTGAACAATTGATTGGGTGATCGTGATTCGTGATCCGGTGCCGGAAAAAGAGAAACCCCTTGCTATACCTTACCCTCTTTTTCTTTTATTTAAGTCTCATTATGCAGGATTGGCAGTTCATGTCAATCTCACAGTACGCTGGTCTTAAAGCCTTTCGAAACTGCATCTGGAACCAGACAAGTTTGTGTCCGTTTATTCAATTCGATTAGCAGCAGCAGCAGGAGTAAGAAATTTCTTCTCCTTTCTAAAACGTGCAGACCGGCTGCGGAGCGTAACCACCCTCCTGTTTGATATATAAAAAAACTCTTTCCTCGGAAGCGAAGCAACAGGGGGCGTAAAACTCAGTATTTACCTCCATCTAGGGTGTATGTTAAACAATGAATGGCGCTAAACCTCAATTCACCCATACGCCTTCATGATGTGCATATGGAAAAATTTTTTTCATGTTCACCTTTGTGCAGATCTACGGGAAGCGGGGAAGGGGGGTGGAGGCGGGGTTAGGGGGAAAGGCCTAATAGGGAATGTATTTAAACTACGAATACTGAAAAAAAAAACTGTCCCAGATTTAATAAACGGACGCCGTATTCCGAAGAGAACTCACCAACACACGGACGCGACCGAGGCGTGTGTACGTTACTGCGTGTACCGCCAGGTTTAACACTAAATCTATGTATTTTGTCTTTACACTGCATTCCGTATAGTTGTTACAATAAACAGCAAATGTTTGCCTATAAAGCATTCCCTGGTTGACCTCTGAAACACAAATACAGCGTGTTCTCTGTGAGTTCAGATCGGGTCTTTAATGTCTAATATCGACTAATTCTTTTCTGAACTATATTAACGCTGAAAGTATTACAAACAACACTTTAAAAAAAATTCGGTCCCTACCTCGTAAAAACACACTTCATCTCCAACACAAATACCAGTCGCTTAATGCGGTTTAAGAAGGCAGTCGCTTTTTATCCTGTAAATCATACTTACTCAGTCCTTCCCTCTTCTACCTACTTGTTCACAGCAGGTGTCGAGGTTGTTTATTTTCACTTGATCATACTCAGACACACACCACAGTCGGTAGGACTCCCCTGGACGAGGGATCGGCCCGTCGCAGAGACCTCTACCTGACAACACAAACACTGTACAAGGCAAATATCCATGCCCCCGGTGGGATTCGAACCCACGATCCCAGCAAGCGCTCGGCCACAGACCTACGCCTTAGACCGCGCGGCCACTGGGGTCGGCTGTAAATCATGCAACAGTACAAAATGCAGAAGTCATTAACGTTAAAGCAAATGGTGCATATAATGAACCGCTGTGCTTTAACTGATTAAAAGGAAGGTTGTGAAGTGTTTTGGATTAACTCGCAACAGACTCAGACGGCAAAGTCTTCTAATGAACATTACGCAGGCGAGGTACCTGTTCACCAGCAGTTGCAGGCTTCCGCGTGGTTCCGCTCCTGAAATGTTCTGTCTACATGTTTCAGCGTTGCCAGTTTCAGTAAACGCCCGACATACTATCAGCAGTTACTTATCGCTCTGATATCCACTATCTTTGCAAATCGACAGAAGTGTTTCCATGTACTGCAGATGCAAGATACGGTGAATTCTAACATAAATATTAATTCAAGGAACTCTTAACACTATCACACTAAAGGTAAGTTCTTTCGAGTTGCATTGCCACCGCTAACCGCCGAGCGGCCACCGCACCGCCCAGAAAATGAAGCACGTTGCGTTTGGAAAAACGCCGCGGTAAAACAGCCGCTCGTGCGTTCGCTACCATTTGAAACAACACGTTTCATCGAAGAGGTAAAAAAAACGCGGCGGTTCAAAACGCTCGTGGGCGCAAGCCCTACCGCGCCCAAAAGACGAAAAAAATCCAGAGATCGCAACCACATCGCAATATCAGAAAATCAAGTTCACAACGCAAAGTTGTCCCTGTACGCGCCATGAAGTGATATGGGTAGAAGTAGAGGTATAGGCTCCACTCATTCTTAACCTCGGTACCAGATGGAGGTGAGTGTCGACTTCACGCCATAGCCACTTTCACACCGCGGCGAGCCCCTGTTATCCGTTGCATACGAGACTGCGTGAGCCCCAAACCCTTTCAAGTCGCTTCGGAGAAAATAAAAACTCTCCCGCCCGGCCTGCAACCGAACAAAGATCCATCTGTCGTCCAGTTATACAGAATAAGTCACCTTGCCTCCCACTTCAATACAGCGCGTAATATTTCCACTGTCACAGCTTTTCTTTCAGAACAGTAAACTGTACTTCTTTGTGCTCAGTTTGAACACGTTCATAGGGTAAACAGATCATATTATAGGCCATGTCATATATATATATATAAGATATATATAAGATATATATATATAAGATCTCCAAATGGCAGTATGACATATAGAGCTGAACCCGGTTATAACGTCATGAAAGGGACTGAATATTTTGTGTCGTTATAAACGAGTGTTGTTATAACCGAGGAGCATCACGTTACCGGTAACAGTGAGGAATGAATTGGTACCACAGAACAGCTGACGCTATAGACGAGGTGTCGTATAAACCGATGTTGTTATAACCGGGTTCGACTGTATAATGAACTGCTCCGTCCAAACAGATACGTTGGAATTAAAAACAACAGAAGAAGCAACAAAAGCAACGTAAGATGAGTGTACGAACTTTCGCCAAGGTAGATACTTGTAGGGTCGGTTCTAATTAACACTGTGCCGCTCTGCATTTATCGTAGATATAAATGGCAGTACTGCGTGTTACGAAGTTCGACACAACTGTGAAAATATAACGAAAACAAGTTACAAAAATTCTCGAATTGAAATGTATACCGCATGTGTCTAATCACTTACGCAGTTACAGAACGTATACCACAGACTGCATAATCACTTACCCCGCTACAAAATGTAAATTGCGGTCTGTGATCTCTTACCCAGCAATTAAGTACATACAGTGGTGTGCATAATTACTTACGCAGACACAAAATCACCGATAGTTCTTCAACTTACACGCTAAAGGTGTTTCATAATTCCTCTTTATTTTCAGCATGCGAGTGCCGCTATAGGAGCCCACTCATATACTGCGCAGTACAGTCGGTGGTTACTTTGACTGGACCGCATATCTAAAGCTGTGTATTACGAAGTCAATCTCAGAAACGTTTCAAAATCCAGCGCCTACCTCACACAAGACGAGATCTCAAAGAGAACACAGGTTAATATTGTACAGGAAAACGATTCTAAAACTCACACGAAATAAGAAATACGCTCTGTGGGCTACAAGCGGAGATTTTTTTAAATGTCAACGCCGATGGTACATATAGTAACCAAGGCGCTTAAAAATATGAGGATATGGGAGATATGAGACAGTCACACACCGACTTAAATGTATAATAAAGAACATAGGCGTAACTTCGCGGGGGGACAAGTGCGCGCCAATGCCCCCCCCCCCCCCCCCGCAAAATTTGTTCTATCTAAAAATACTTTTCTTTTGGCTACTGAGTTGAAGAGCAACAAATGAAAAAATTAGGATCAGAGTGGGAAAAAGGGTTTATCTACATTAACCCTTTAAAGACGAAGCGTATCTGTTTTATATAAGGACTCAGTGCGTACCGCGCTGTAAACACTCTCCACTTCGGTTATAAAACCCAATCTCTTAATGTTTTATAAGGCAAAAGTTGCTGTTTGTTCTGAGATCCGTACAAAACACATAAAAGCAATGTGGGCACCACGTAGAATTTTTTAATGTTAAACCTGGTGGTATGTTAAGTTACCGCTAGGCTTCAAAAGGTTAAGGGCTGATTCAAACCAATGTTCCCCACCTTTCTCACTTGACTCCTTTGTACACTAAGGTTCCTAATACCCATACGCAATTTTGTCGGGGGCGCCCCCCCCGTGTCATCAGCCAATTTACGCCTACGGTGAACAAACAACGCCCTCTTTTCGGAAACGTAGATAGAAACAAGCACATTTTGCGATAACACGTCGACAAAGGAGCGGATTTCTTACTTTATGTAATTCGACACGCTTCTGTACACTATAATGTAGTTGCTTGTTACTACTTCACTTTTTAACCTTTTAAAGCCTAGCGGTAACTTTACGTACCACCAGCTTCAACATTAAAAAATTCTACGTGGTGCCCACATTGCGTTTATGTGTTTTGTACGGATCTCAGAACAAACAGCAACTTTTGCCTTATAAAACATTAAGAGACTGGCTTTTATAACCGAAGTGGAGAGTGTTTACAGCGCGGTACGCACTGAGTCCTTATATAAAACAGATACGCTTCGTCTTTAAACGGTTAAATTAGTGTAAAAAATATTTTATTGCTTCTTGAAGTCCTGTGATTTTAATCTTCAATAAGGAAAAATTAATTTCATTTCATTACAATTTCAGATTGAGTACTGATTACACTAATTTTGTATTCGGAGGTTCGGATTGTGTTGCCTCCCACACATGAATTTGTAGGATTTTGTTTCTTTCAGACAGTTAGTTATTCTTACGATGGTAGTTCACCTGAAGACGAAAGTAATCTGCATTCGAAACGTCGTGTTTGTACAATCACTGACTCTGGTCTAAGTCCAAACACACATCAGTGAAATTTCGCAAAGAGACTTCTTTTACATTTCCTTCTTTAACACTTTCCGCTCCAAATTATCCTTGTAAATTTCAACCTTCTGGTCCAAATTAATTTTTCGGAAAATCCCTAAACGTCGAAGTTCAAGAGCAGACGCCAGATAGCAGCACTTTAAGGAAAAGAAACACAGAACACTGTAAAAAAGATACAGATCTGAACTCGACACTGGACCTGGTACAGCGTAAAGCGCACTGTCAAATTCAATTCGACATCGGACCAATAAGGGTTAAAATGCTCTCGAAACTGGAAGCTACACACACCACCGGCACAGCCGTTCGGAAGACCGGTGGCGACACAGATAGTTCAGAACTCCTTACTGGACGCCTAACGCAGGACTCGACATTCAGAACTCAACACAACTGTCACGTCTTACATTAAGTACTGTACAAAATAAATGAACGAATACATAAATATGAACTGAGACAGAAACAAGAAATAAACAAAGAAAATTAAAGAGAAATAAAACAGTAATAAAACCATATGAAGCAACGAGCATGACAGGCAATATTTTATTGGCTTGCAAACAAGCAAGTAGTTACAGTCATGTACAAAGAGCACCGTAACATAATCTAGCGCGAGGACAAGTGATGGCCGGAAATATAAATCTTCTTCTCTATTTCTGCTGTAAGAACATCCGCTTTGAAACACGACATATATTCGTACAAGGGGCTGGCGGAACTTTTATCGGATGTGAATGCAAACATGAGTTGCCACAAGAACAGCAAACATTAGGATATCAGGCCACCTTGAACTTGAACGCAACCCTGAAGCTGTGCGATATAACATCAAGACTGTACTACCCAGCCGTCCACTGCGACCAAAATGCAATAGGGGAGGGATGCATAAATACCGGGTGCCTAGTCGTCCTCGCGACTACATTTTGTTCGGTAGTGCCTAATGTTCCCTGGCTGCTCGGCTGCGCAGTAACTGATATGCTCGGGCCGTGCCATGGCTCAGGCGGTTAGTCGCCGGCCTCCCACCGCGGAGGCCCGGGTTCGATCCCGGGTCAGTCCATGTGGGATTTATGGTGGACAAAGTGGCACTGGGACAGGTTTTTCTCCGAGTACTTCGGTTTTCCCCTGTCAATATCATTCCACTGGTGCTCAATTACTAGGAAAAGGACAAAAAATAACAACTTCATCATAGGGTTGCACAAGAAGCCTCATGGCTGCGGTGCGTCCGTAGCGTCTGCTGCGGGGCCCTTCACCGCTAAAAAAAAACTGAAATCGTCCCGCGCACACAGAATTGTTGCCGCGCAGCTGGAAATTTTCAATTTTCATTGTAAATATTCTTATTATGCATATTACAAAAAACTTTTAAAGTGCCGCGCAGTCGTCACGTCGTGCAAAAATTTTCTGCTCAGAGCAGTAGCAAGTCCGCTCAGCTGTTAAGAAAAATTAGAGGGAACGTTAGTGGCGCCTAATATTTTTAACCCTTTAAAGACGAAGCATAAGGACTCAGTGCGTACCGCGCTGTAAACACTCTCCACTTCGGTTATAAAAACCAGTCTCTTAATGTTTTATAAGGCAAAAAGTTGCTGTTTGTTCTGAGATCCGTACAAAACACATAAACGCAATGTGGGCACCACGTCGAATTTTTTTAAATTTTAAAGCTGGTGGTACACAAAGTTACCGCTAGGGTTTAAAAGATTAAGGATGATTATTGCAGTCCCCCCCCCTCCCACATACAAAAATGTGTATCAGTTCACATGCACCGAGCAGAAAGTGTCAGATAACAGTGATGTTCACAGGTCACTGCAGAATTGTGCGCCCTCAGTACGGAACATGCTTCATGTATCCCTTCTGGCGCCAAAAATTTGGAGGTTTCTCCTAGATTTGTTAAAAACTTGCGTACCCCTGGCACAGGGTTATGCGATTACCCTGTGTGCATCTTCTCTGGCAGCATGTAAGCCACACGAAGCAGCAGTTCATCACTTAGGCTACGGTATGACGACCGATTTAACTCTGACGCTAACCACCCAGTTTTGTACCTACAGCGCCTAATTACATAAGTAATGCTACGTATTCCTTCTGCCACAACCGATTTAAACACCTGATTACGAACAGTCAAAACGAGCATATTATGGGGCATGGATGTGAGGATAATATTAAAACGGATCTTAAAGAAACCGGGTTGGATGTGGACTGGATTTTTCCGGGCCCAGGATGGGGAGAAATGAATGGCTGTTGTGAATGCGGCGATGAACTTTTGGTTTCCATAGATTCTGGGAATTTCTTGCCTGGCTGAGAAACTGTATCAGATTTGCAAGAAGGACGTTACTCCATGGAGTTAATGTTCTAACGGAATGACAGTAAGTTTGCTCATCTCTTTCGACAGAAAAACATCTTTACAGCTGAAAGGGTTTATGTAAAATAACGTACAGATTCTCAACCACAATTCGTTCACTACAGTGACCAGGTTACTGACTGGATGATCGAGAAATCGTGGGTTGATTCCCGGCATGGGCAAGAGAGTTTTCTCTTACCCAAAAGTCCAGTGTGTTTCTAAGCATCTCGACATTTCAAATTTTACGAGACAAATACAGAAAACAACGACATCTCCCCATTTACGAGAGAGAAGTACAAGAAATGAGATATCTTTTCGTTTACAAAACACACATAAGAAATAATGCGCAGCTAGAATAGCAGAAAAAACAACTGACGAACTAAATATAGCCTGTCATCCCAGGCGAAAAACAGAAGAAATTAGTGACTGTGTTTAGACTGCACTGAGAGTATTCAAAGCAACAGAAACCATACGAAAAACCTGACGCTCTGCAAACATTTCTTAACCTACCGTGGTTTTAGGTTCCCGGCGCGTTGTTGATGCGATCTGTGCTCTTCTCGGATATTACTCGGCGTCGTGTGGTAATTGTTTACCGACGTTTCGGGAGAAGGTATCGGTCCCATCTTCTTGGACTTCTTGACCCTTCAAGATGGGACCGATACGTTGTCCCAAAACGTTCGTAAACAATTACCACACGATGTTGCATAAGATCCTAGAACAGCGCACATGACATTTCCTAACTTGTTAGTACTAGCAAACCTCCAGCCTTCTCGAGATGTAAGCACTAATGATTATATGTGTCTCCCCTTCTTGATGTAATCACTCCAACAATATCAAATGACGAGTTGAAATTAACCGTTTAAAGACGAAGTGTATCTCTTTTATATAAGGACTCAGTGCGTACCGCGCTGTAAACACTCTCCACTTCGGTTATAAAAACCAGTCTCTTAATGTTTTATAAGGCAAAAGTTGCTGTTTGTTCTGAGATCCGTACAAAACACATAAACGCAATGTGGGCACCACGTAGAATTTTTTAACGTTAAACCTGTTGGTATGTAAAGTTACCGCTAGGCTTTAAAAGGTTAAAGAATCGATTCTGAACGATTATGTTACACTATGCCAGGGCTGTGGAGTCGGTACACAAAACTTCCGACTCCGAATCCTCGATTTTTAAAACTCCGACTCCTTCATAAAAGCTCAATATGCATTAATAACGGTAAACCTATAAGACGTTTCATCGCCACCACGTGAATCATCAGGCTACTGTTTAGACTTATAACCTATATTTAAGTATAAGTCTAATGGTTACTGTAGCTATCAGGGCTCTGGAGTTGGAGTATCTAGTTAAGATTTTAGACTGAGGTCGGAGTCGGAGTCGGTACATTTTTACCGACTCCACCTAAAACTCCTTCCGACTCCGACTCCCAAACCACAGCCCTGCGCTACGCACTGCTTTGACGCTGCACTTTGCCCATCCACTAGAACTGCAAAAATAAGTCATTATTTCCGAAACTGTATCCGTTTCCGTCCGGAGGATAAAGGGTTGGGACGCAGCCAGTAACAGCTTATCTCAATCATAGCCCTTTTAGCGGGATCCAGCCCCACCCTTCCACTTGAGGATGAAAAGAGAGATTCAGTTTCAGAACAGCTGTGTTCTTTAGAGTGTCACAAGACTGACAGGCACTCAAAACCCCTACATGAAACTTCATACTGCGTAAAATTCTCAAGGTCCCCGTTAGGCAGTGTCTCTTATACACATATCTGTAATCTTGCCCGTTGTTTTGTATGGGTACGAAACTTGGTCTCTCACATTGAGGGAGGAGCAAAGACTGAGGGTGTTCGAGAATAGGGTGCTGAGGAGGATATTTGGGCCTAAGAGGGACGAGGTAACAGGGGAGTGGAGAAGATTACATAACGAGGAACTTTATGATCTGTACTCCTCATCAAATATTATTCGGGTGACCAAATCGAGAAGAATGAGATGGGCGGGGCATGTAGCACGTATGGGGGAAAAGAGACGTGCATACAGGATTTTGGTGGGGAGACCTGAGGGAAGGCGACCACTTGGGAGACCCAGGCGTAGATGGGAGGATAATATTAAAATGGATCTTCAAGAAGTGCGATGGGGGCATGGACTGGGTTGAGCTGGCTCAGGATAGGGACAGGTGGCGGGCTCTTGTGAATGCGGTAATGAGCCTCCGGGTTCCATAAAATACGGGGGATTTCTTGACTACCTGAGAAACTGTTAGCTTCTCAAGAAGGCCTCTGCTCCATGGAGTTAGTTAGTTAGTTAGTTAGTTATGGAGCTTGGTCTCTCACGTTGGGGGAGGAACATAGGCTGAGGGTGTTCGAGAATAGGGTGCTGAGAAAGATATTTGGGCCTAAGAGGGACGAGGCGACAGGGGAGTGGAGAAGATTACATAACGAGGAACTTTATGATCTGTATTCCTCACTAAATATTATTCGGGTAATCAAATCAAGAAGAATGAGATGTGCGGGGCATGTGGCAGTTAAGGGAGAGAGGAAAGGTGCATACAGGGTTTTGGTGCCGAAACCAGAGGGAAAGAAACCACCTGGAAGACCTAGGCGTAGAAAGGAATATAATATTAAAATGGATCTTCAAAAAGTGGGAGGCATGGATTTGATTGGTGTGGCTCAGGATAGGGACAGGTGGCGGGCTCTTGTGAATGCCGCAAAGAACTTCCGGGTACCATAAAATGCGGGGAATTTCTTGACTAGTTGAAGACCTGTTAGCTTCTGAAGAAGGACTCTGCTTCATGGAGTTAGTTAAGAATGTTAGTTAACTATCTCGTTCACCAAGCGCGCTTGCTCTTTGTAGTGTTAGCTTCCAGTCTGTTTGAAACTAACTTAGGAGTCATCGAAAAGCAAGAGTCTGTGTTTGAAACTAACTTAGAGTCATCGGAAAGCAAGAGTCTGTGTTTGAAACTAACTTAGGAGTCATCGAAAAGCAAGAGTCTGTGTTTGAAACTAAAATAGGAGTCATCGAAAAGCAAGCATTCTCTGTCCATAACCATATTCAGAAAGACCATACTCGTGTGATTACGTAAAAGATAGTTGATAACGACCGAGTTTATTTACACGACAGCCTTTTGCATGCCTCAAACGGAACTGCATACACTGACTAACGCAGCAATACAGGAAGTGGGGATGGAGGAGAAGAAGAAAGTAAAATAAGAAAAAGAAGAATCCAGCAGCCAGAACCTGGTAGTCATGTTGATCATTTCACATAGTTACAGCACGCAGCCATTCCACAAGCAGACATACACTCACAACAATACCCGCTTCGGTAACACACAACAATCTACTTCGCATGTTTCGGTGTTGCCACACTCCGTTCAGTGTTCCTCTGAGTACTGCAGGCGCAACGCATTCAGTCTGTCAGGAAGCTGACGTTGAAACAGCACAGATATGAAGCGACAGCATCATCTATGTACGTACGTATGTACGCATGTATGTATGTACGCACGTATGTATGCAGGTATGTATGTATGTATGTATGTATGTATGTATGTACGTATGCATGTATGTATGTATGTGTGTATGTACGTATGTTTGTATGTATGTATGTATGTATGTACGTATGTATGCAGGTATGTATGTATGTATGTACGTATGTATGTATGTATGTATGTATGTATGTATGTATGTATGTACGTATGTATGTATGTATGTATGTATGTATGTACGTATGTATGTACGTATGTATGTATGTATGTATGTATGTATGTACATATGTATGTATGTATGTATGTATTATGTACGTATGTATGTATGTACGTATGTATGTATGTATGTATGTATGTATGTATGTATGTATGTGGATTGGCTCGTCCCTGTTGTGACTTACATCACGTGTAACCACGACAGGCCAGTATCAGTTTGACAATAACGGTGCACATAACACTGACGTTGCACGGTCACGTCACATTAACACGGAACTGATGTCTCACTGATTACTAAATATGAACGCAGCCGGTACTGACACAGTGGATGGAACAATGCGCACGCACGCACACGAGCGCGTATACCCACACAGTGACATATAACATAGACAGACAGACAGACAGACAGACAGACAGACAGAGGCACATTGAGATAGATACATGTCTGTGTGTGTGTGTGTATTATGCACACACGGTACGTACATACATAAAGATATACGGATGGATGAACGGAGGGAAAGACAGACACAGATTAGATAGACAGACAGACAGACAGACAGATAGATAGATAGATAGATAGATAGATAGATAGATAGATAGATAGATAGATAGACGGACGGACGGACGGGCGGACACTAGAACGTACAGCGCCAACACAAATCTCGATATTGGAACCACATCTCAGCCAGATTAGTCCAACCACAGCAACAAACCTAATACCCAGCTCCCTGTCAACACTCTTTACGTCACTTTCGCAGCAGCTTCTCAACAAACGGTACAGTTCTGCTTCTCACGGCCCTGTTGCGTGTTCGGTCGGTCGGTCGGTCGGTCTCTGATAACCGAGGAGCCACAAAACAACAGTGTGGTGCGTGCGGCGGGTGTCGAGCGAAACGCGGGCTGTTACTATGACGCAAAACGTGAGATCAAACGGCTTGAAAATAAAGTGATCAGAACAGGCGCTGCGCCCAAGCAGACTGACGCAAGTGAATAATCAGGATACCTTACAATGAAGACCTGAATGATTCACTCAACCTAGGTAAAAGAGGTAAAGCAGTCCCATTACAGGCCTGGACAGGCCCTTTGGGTTCCAGGAGGTTGAGGCTCCCAGATTTCTAGACAGTTGGCACATGAATGTGGTAAGGTTGTCAGCCCTACGCACCGGCCGCCTTTACCTCCCAGGAAATATTCCTGGTACTCATTTCTGTTAGAGGCTGAGTCGACCCCAGGGCCATAGTGCGACCGGAATGATTATGCCAATGAAAAATTCCCGTGAAACACATCGGGAATCGAACCCGCGACCTTCCGGTTTGTAGTGCAGTGCCTCAACCAACTGCGCCACCGCGTGCCGCTTACTCAACCTAAGGCAACAGTATAAGAATGACATGTAACGCTTATGGGAGAAACATGAAGTGCCCATAAATTTTGATGGAGAAATCTATTACGAATTGGTCACTAAGAGGTAAAGGTAAAGGTAACTCCGCAACATGCCAATGCAGGCACACAGGGGAGGCAGAGGTATAGCTGTACCCATCCTCAACGTTACCGCTAGAAGGGGTGGGTGCAGAACACCACTCCCCGACCTTTTGACCCCCGGCAAAGAGACCGGTAACCACTGATCATAAGCCTGGACGGGCCTTGGGGCCAGTTTGGACGGGTACGAAAAATATCACCCCCTTCGGTGATCGAATCCGGGACCGTCCAGCCCGTACAAGATGAAAAAAAAATAGGGTAACCTTAACTTGGGTCATACGAAAACAGGCTGCAAGGGTGAAAGGTGCCAAAGAATCGAAGCCTTGTACAACAGGCTGCGTGTATGGGCTCTGCAGCTGGGTATAAGATCCATCACCATGAGGCAAAACGCTGAATTTGCTGCCGCATGAAACACACCATTTCAGCATAAATCAACAACTGCGTTATCAGCGGCAGTTACTGCAGGACAGCGAAGTTGTTTGTGGACTGCGGTAGCATTTATTCGTTTCTGCTTGGTTATCGCGAAAACGTGGATGCTCTAAGATTCCGGTATCTCCCCGTCACACAGGCACGCACAGTGTGCTGAAGGCCTTGAGGACGACATGCAAGGTAGTGAGAACAGAATACGTATCAGTGCGAGCCTGAAATACGTAGATCTTCACCTCTGTTCACTTCCCTGCATGTTTTTAAAACCTGGTAACTAACCAACCAATCAACTCCATGGAGCAGTTGTACCTGAGAAGCTAACAGTTTCTCAACTAGTCAAGAAATTCCCCACATTTTATGGAAACCGAAGGTTCATTACCGCATTCACAACAGCCCGCCACACGTGCCTATCCTCAGCCAGATCAATCCAATCCACGCCTCCCCATCCCATTTCTTGAAAATCTATTTTAATATTATCCTACTATCTATGCATTGGTCTTCCAAGTGGTCCCTTCCCGTCAGGTCTACCCACCAAAAGACTTTCAGTAACCAACTCCAGCAGAGTCCTTCCTGACAAGCTAACAGTTCCTCAGCTAGTCAACAAATTCCCCGCATTTTATGGATCCTGAAATTTCATTACTGTATTCACAAGAGACCGCCACCTGTCCCTCTCCCGAACCAGAACAATCCTGTCTATGCCTACTCTACCATACTTGTCGAAGATCCATTCTAATATTATCCTCCCATCTACGCCTAGGTCTTCCAAGAGGTTTCGTTCCCTCAGGTCTCCCACCAAAGCCTTACATTCACCTATCCTGTCCCCACCTATGCCACACGATCTACGTGAGTTAATCAGTCTTGCAAAGGTGACACATAAGAAATCTTTATGGAAAGTTCCAGAAGACGCTAATAGAGTGTTAAATGCACTTCGAAACGATTCAATGAATTTCATACCAACTGATGTTTACACTGTTTGTAATCGTCTCCCTAAGTTTAAAAATGCAAACCCCAATATATGGCCACCCTCACGTAGAGCCCATGAAAGTCACTGAACTTATGTACCATACAGCGTTTCGACTCACTGCCAACCCTCCACATAGCACCGCAAACCGCGGTGACCAAACAGTGGCGCTATATCAAGGTTTGGCTGCGTTCAGGTCAGTTTTCTTTCGCCTTTCCCTGTTAACGCACTTTCGCATTATTAGGGACAATTTTACGCAGGGTTTTTGCTCTATATTCTGGCAATGGTAGACATTTTACGTTACATCCAGGATCCCATCACCTCAATTCCATTTTTGACAGCTGTACAGTACAACTAACCCCATTTTCCCTATAAAATATTTGTACGATGATCGAAGAACAAAGAACCATAAGAACATTGATCTGGAAGACATTCACCCTTTTTTGTAGTGTATAGTGATTAGGCAGCATCAGATACACGATCGACAAGTGATCCAGCTAAGTGATCAGGCAGCACTGACACACAATCGACAAGCGATACAGCTGAGTGATTGGGCAGCAACACACACGCATTCGACTAGTCATCCAGCTAGGTGATTAGGCAGCAACAGACACACATTCAACAAGTGGTCCAGCTAAGTGCACTGACTCCACGTCCGTGACTCACCTGTTTCAATCCAGGGATCACCGCTACTCTCGGCTTCTACGACTGGCGTTGGTGCCCTAGGTGATGCGGTGGTTTCAGAAGGCATTGCTCTTTCCTCTCCTAATCTGGTTTTAGCTTTGTATTGTTAAACAGTACGTACTGCAGATCCTACACACTACAGCCACACGACGTGTCCTAGTTTCAGCGGTAGGACGAATAATGTACGTTTAATTCACTTGTAACAGTAACGTTGGTTTGTAAATATGAAAAGTTTATCACAGAAGCGACACAACATTGCAGCCTTCCAACCAAACCTGCTTCATTCACGGAACTTGAAGCATCACCATTCTCGTTGATGCGCAAATTCTTGAAACACTACGCAATATGCAACTATTAAACATTGCACACAAGTTTACACCTACGACATGCTTCATAAAAACTGCACCCACTGAGTGTACACGATACGTGTGACGATTATGGACGCAACAGAGGAAACAGAACTCATTCGTTGGGAATCCAACAAACAGCATTAAAATGAAGAGCAAAGAGTAAGGGTCCCATCCACCTGCAGAACTGTGAACATGAAGACACACTAACAAACACTACGGTCCATCAACACTGTCTGTATCTGTAGACCGATACAAAGTCGTGACATATCTACTTGCAGACATTTGTTTTTACAGATAAGAACACGCTGCCATCTAGTCAACGCTTCTGGGAACTTCACAAACCGTCTTGCAGTTATGTGGGGCAGTCAAATGGACCCGAGACTGACACACGATATTTGTGTACGGGCAAAACATACGTTCCTTCGCTCGCTGTGTTAAAGAATCCTGAAGTAACACGCTTTCCAACGAAACACCAAAACATATACCGTTATAATAAATGTTTCACTACGTTTCAGTATAAGACATTGCACATTCATTACCACAACGAAGTAACCAACAGTAACAGACTACGAACAGTAATGTGTTCTGTAAATGCACTTTGTGACACTTCAAAATATATTTACGAAGGTGACAGTTCAGAGAGTCTTGAAAATACATTTGATAAACTGCAGGCGCCACGACCAATTAAGAAACTATGATCACTGTAACTTGTCTCTTCACAGACCCGCAACGAACCATCTTCCATTTCAATGGCGAATTTCCCAACAACTCCTTCGTACATGTCACAGTCCCGTCAGGGACATATAAACAGATGAACACAGCAGAATCTTTAAACCAAAACAATGTTTATTGTTGTAACTTTAAACCCAAACACTGTTTATTGTTGTAACTTTAAACCTATAGACTGTTTATTGTTGTTGTATATGTCTGAGAAATACGTTTGTGACAGAGATATTACAAGCCAGCGTTTTCGCTCGGCTGCACACCACAGCAACCACACAACCACAACGCGAGCTGAGACGCGACTGAAAGAAATCTGATCCGACAGTCGTGAGGAGTGGCGGCCTGTTCCCCTCTCCCCTTCTCGCCCCTTCACCGGCACAACAGAAGTGTAGTACACCAAACTGGAGTTTAATATTGGAGAGACAGAATAGAAATGGAGGGAGATACGACGCTTCTAGTGTTATTTGGTAAGCACACCATTCACAGAACTGCGGTCCTTGTACTGAAGAATTGCGTAAAGCAGAAAAAGTGGGGTAAAGCTGTGGGCTGGGATATCCGCGCAAATGCGAAATAAAGCAACACAAAACCTTTGTTGTATTAATACTTTCAATTCTGTATTATTTGTTTCTGGTTTTGTTGTACTTTCAGGGGCTTACTGCTTCCGCCTTCAGTGTAGCTTCCATGAAAATAAAATTCAGGTAGGTCCACCGCAGATTCGTAACAAATAACCGATTAACGCGGCGGCATGCCCCCAGAATGCTGTAATCTTCATCAAGAACAGTGCGTTAACAGCAAATAGCATACTGTTATATTTTCTTGCTACGTAGAAAATTACACTTGGCAGCTTCAAATGTCAAAAGAAGGCAAAGCGGTAAAGTTCTGATCACATCGTCAAATTCCATTAGCTTTTATAACAAAAGAGGCAGATCCCAGTGGCCATGCTGTCTAAGGCGTGGGTCTGCGGCCGCTCGCTGGATGGGATTACGGGTTCGAATCACACAGGGGGCACGAATATCTGTCTCTTGTGAGTGTTGCGTGTTGTCGGGTAGAGGTCTCTGCGTCGGGCTGATCATTCGTCCAGAGGAGTCCTACCGAGTGTGGACTTTCTGAGTGTGATCGTGTAGCCTCGATAACGAGTCCCTGGCCCACTAGGGGCTGTTGCGCCATGAGCAAAAATTACGTTCTCAATAAACATGTCACGGCGCTGTCATGGACTACGGTGTGGAACTTGGTGACCCCTGATGTAAACTCTAGCACATAGTTACAGAATTAAATTTTACACGAAACGCCTCCGAAAGGTTGACGAAAGATCGAATACGTATTTCAGCGATCTGCCGAATTAAGAGCAGTAGTAAACAAGTTTTTATGACACAACCTGCACGTCATATTAAATTCTTTTTTTGACACACCCTACAGTCAATAGTAAACTCTTTTTATTGACACACCCTGCACAGATATTTAAGCTATTTACGACCGCGATACACGTTTATTGCCTATAAGAAGTTACATTACACAGTAACTTCGGAGGTCCGGTAACACTTTTACACCGTCATAAAATTATTAAAACCATTGAAACAAGTCTGTACAAGTAATATTAAAGTCTGCAGTGGCACTGCATTTTATCTTTCGTAAAGGAAGTTCTGGTAAAACAGCATTACGCAGGTTAACCTTTTAAAGCCTAGCGGTAACTTTACATACGACCAGGTTTAACATTAAAAAATTCTACGTGGTGCCCACATTGCGTTTATGTGTTTTGTACGGATCTCAGAACAAACAGCAACTTTTGCCTTATAAAACATTAAGAGACTGGTTTTTATAACCGAAGTGGAGAGTGTTTACAGCGCGGTACGCACTGAGTCCTTATATAAAACAGATACGCTTCGTCTTTAAATGGTTAATGATGGTGGTGTCGGTAGAGTTGGTGCTCCAACTGCAGCCGCTGAAGTTCGCAGCCACACTGTATGGTAGAGGTAAAGGTAAAGGTAATGTAAACTTCACCCTATAACAGGCCATGAAGGCCCAGAAGAGGGGTAGATGTATAGCTCTACTATTTCTTTAACCTCGGCGCTAGATAGGGGGAGTGGTCAACGTCACGCTCCGGCCGCTTTACCCTCCGTAAAGAGAACCAGTACCCATTGTACAGGAAGCTGGGTGGGCCCCAGGACCCACCTAGAAGGGTGCGGAAAATTCCGTTCCCACCGCGATTCGATCCCCGGACCTTCCGACTGATAGCGAGTCGCTATACCGACTGAGATATCGCGGTCTGCCACACTGTATATCCGGAATAAAATTCTTATTTAACGACACCATTCCAAGTGTAGAGATTATATAAATTTATCATCGCCTCTTTCAAGCCAATCTTCCAAAAATTACATTGACAAAACGAGGAACTGGGTTTGATACCCAGCAAGGGAAGAAATTTTTCCTTTGTTACTATATGAGAAGGGCCACACGATGGCGCACTGCACTACAAACCGGAAGGTCGCGGGTTCGATTCCCGATGGTGTCACTGGAATTTTTCATTGACATAATCCTGACAGTCGCACTATGGCCCTGGGGTCGACTCAGCTTCTAACAGGAATGAGTACCAGGAATACTTCCCGGGTGGTAAAGGCGGTCGGTGCGTACGGCTGACAACCTTGCCACCTTCATGTGCCGATTGTCTAGAAATCTGGGAGCCTCAACCTCCTGGAACCCAAAGGGCCTGTCCAGGCCTGTAATGGGACTACTTTGCTTTGTTTAATGTATCGGGGAGGCGATCCAGCCAGTTGTGAAACCGTGCAAATGGCTAATCAAGTTTTCAAACGGCCGGAACATTAAACTGCCACATGTTATTCATTTATTACCCGAATCAATTATGCGTGGGGCTTGACCTCAAATATTGACAGAAACATTTAATGACATCTGACCCTCACTTCCACCCTTCTCTATCTCCACCGCTTCGGTCCTTTTTTTTTAAAAAAAACCTTAATGGTTGCTTAGAAGCTAAGGAAATGTCTCTGTTGTTGCACATTGAACATGACTATTACCTTTCACAGAATTTGGCCATATAACACTAAGACATCCTGAGCCAGTTGAATACAATCCGCACCAAATCCCACAGCCATTTTAATGGCCTCCTCCTCAAACTCGGTCAGGTGCGCAATCAGATTTTTCCTTGGGCGGGGGGGGGGGGTTGACCCAGAGGCTATATATAATTTATGTTTGAGGTTAAAAATTTTGTTACAACATAACATTGCCTGCAACTGCATTTATATATACATACGAATATAACTAAATGTTCCATGGCTCAATAACAGTGCCCCATCTTCTTGTTTTTCTAATTCTATTAATTTATTTTTCAAAATTATAATGTACTGGTTATCAGACCATTTCAGTGGCTGATTTCGGCTGAAGGTGAAATCTCGTAAAAATTTTTGGTATCCTAATATCAACAAAGTCTGTGTTTTTTAAATATCGGCTTTGGGGGTTTGGGGGGCTGCAGCCCGGCACCTCCCCCCCCCCCCCTTGGGTGCACCCTTGAACTCGGTATAGTTCATTCACTAATCAGTCAGGCTGTAGGCTGGGTGACCAGAATTCGACGACCGAAAATTTAACGGATTTCTTTGTCACTGCTTCCACACCTTGTCTGGGGCCCACTCAGCCTTCTTCCATTTCGTGTCAGGGCTCTTTGCCCAGAAGTCAAGTGATCGAAGCATGGCGCCGACCCACTCACTTTCAATTCCGAAAATACAAATACGTACAGCCTTATCTCCATTCCCTCACACATGATGTTTAACCCTTTAAAGACGAAGCGTATCTGTTTTATATAAGGACTCAGTGCGTACCGCGCTGTAAACACTCTCCAACTCGGTTATAAAAACCAGTCTCTTAATATTTTATAAGGCAAAAGTTGCTGTTTGTTCTGAGATCCGTACAAAACACATAAACGCAATGTGGGCACCACGTAGAATTTTTAATGTTAAACCTGGTCGTACGTAAAGTTACCGCTAGGCTTTAAAAGGTTAAATACAGGCACAGACTACTTTCCCCTTATTTCACACGTCGCATCTTCCATTGAAGTTTTCCTGTTCAAATTCTCTACATACAATCCACTGTCGTGAAAAGTACAGAAAGATTACATCCACAAAGTCCCCGTCATTTTGCACGACAATCTTCAGCTGGAGTATCACAAACTTTAGCGCCCTCCTACCTCAGTCACATGACTGCAGCTGCTACGTAAGCAGACGAATGCTGACACCTCCACCGCTCTGACTGCAGAAACACGCTGACCCACGCTCACACGATTTCGCGCACCCTCCCAACTTGTGACATCATCCTTGTCTCGCTAACGTTATATCCTTCTGAAGCTGGAGCCTTTATGGAATTACTCCTGTTATAAAACATTTCATGGTCCGTTGATTCAGTAACGTTGATTTGTATGAAATATGCTTCTGAGATGTGAAAAATCAAATCGGTTCGCAGAACAAGGATAATTTCAGCTGTAAACAAAAATATTGTCCTTCTATTCTTTTTTTTCTCGGATAAACATTTTGCTTCCAAACTGAGTTACGGAGGTGAGTAATGAGCAGAATGTGTTAAGGTGGAAAAATGAAAAATAAACAAGAGTCGTGTTGTGGCGTGGCGTGTCGTGTCGTGTCGTGTCGTGGTGTGGTGTGGTGTGACGACTTGTATTGTACGTTGTGCTTTTGACGCATAAGTTCGGTAAGTGAAGAAGACGGACTTATTTTTTTCCTGGAACATCTCTAGCCTTAAGTATAGAGTAACTGAGAAGTTATCAGTCATCAGTAGCAAAGCGTCTCGTAAGGCGTTGAACTCAGGATCGTCAACAACAGCCACGTGTCGAGAGAAATGTTTTGCTTCCAGTTCTATACAACCAAATGCTTTTATTGCGTCTTTTGTACACCTCTTTCACCATGATGTCGGTTTATTACTGGTACAAATTTATTGCGACAACAAATCGAATTACAGACAGTGTCGCACTTCCCTTCTCGTACCAAAACTAAGTTCGTACAACGATTTTAAACTTTTAAATCCTAGCAGTAACTTTACGTACCACCAGGTTTAACATTAAAAAATTCTACGTGGTGCCCACATTGCGTTTATGTGTTTTGTACGGATCTCAAAACAAACAGCAACTTTTGCCTTATAAAACATTAAGAGACTGGTTTTTACAACCGAAGTGGAGAGTGTTTACAGCGCGGTACGCACTGAGTCCTTATATAAAACAGATATGCTTCTTCTTTAAAGGGTTAACAGTATGGAAATAAACGACCGCTACACGTAAGGCAATCCCACTACAGGCCTGGACAGGCCCTTTGAGTTTCAGAAGGATGAGGTTCCAAGATTTCCAGACAATCGATATATGAAGGTGGTAAGTTTGTCAGCCCTACGTACCGGCCGCTTTTACCCTCCCAGGAAATATTCCTGGTACTCATTTCTGTTAGAGGCTGAGTTGACCCCAATCATTCCAGGTGTTGCAGTTGTTCAAAACTGCTTGGAATGTGCACGCAGACATCTACGTCGATCGGTTACAAAGATCTTGTCCTGGTGGGGCGTGTATTGTGTATCGTGTGGAGTGGAAGGATATACTGGAGTGACTTATTTCTAACACATTTAACGTTACAGAATTGTGATTTATAGATTGTAAATTTGTATGTTTTAGAGTCTGAATGTACAATATTTTAACAAACTCAGTCAAGGCGACTAAATATCTAACTTGTTCTCAGATCTACAGTCCTTTACATCGAAAAAACACCCTGAAGATGGCACCTCGGTGCTGAAACACATAGGGATTTTATAATCGATCCCGCATGTATTTTATCTAGCGCGTGAGCTGGTTGATGTAACAAGATTCGAAGTACGAGGAACATAAAAAATACAATATCAGGTTATTTATGGTCATGGTGTAACTGCGTTCGACTTGCTTCCGTGTGATTTTGCGATACGATATCAGGCTTCGGCGCCTACGAGGATTCATTTGGAGCCGTCTCGAGGTTACCTCAACCTTGTGTCCACATGGGCTTGAATTTGACAGGCAGTTTCCGTCAGCACAGCTCCTCAACTCTCTCAACGACAGACGCTGTACGCAGATAAAGAAACCCAGCGTCAAGATAACGACATTGCCTTGGTCTCTTGTCGCTTGTTCGGGTTAGCAAGAACAGACTTTCCACATCTGTGTGTGTTGTGCAAGGTACAGCAAAATAACTGGCTTCAACGTCCGCAACTCCTCACCAAAAATTATCCTGGTGATCCAAAATAATTAGATGGGACGGGCATGCAGCACGTATGAGGGAGCCGTACATAGGGGGTTTTGGTGGAGGGATCTGAGGGACGAATACCACTTTGAAGACTTAGACATTGATGGGAGGATAATATTAAAATTGATTATAAAACTTAGGCTGAGGGAATGGATTGGATTGATCTGGCTCAATATAGGGACATGTGGTGGGCCGTCGTGAAAGCAACAATGAACCCTCGGTTTCCATAAACTGAGGGGAATTTGTTAACTAGCAGAGGATTTGTTAGCTTCTCAAGAAGGGCTGTAGTCCATGGTTTTAGCTACTGTAGTTAGCTAGCCAGTCTTTTGCAAGAAGCACAAAGGCCTAAAGACCTCAACACAGACCAGCCGACACTCAGAGCGCATTTCAAATTTAATAATATAAATTTCTTAATAATGAGTTTCCATCGTACCTATTTTATTTAATTAATTCTTTTCCTTTCGCAGTCCTTCCCTCTTCCACCTACCCACAGCAGGTGTCGAGTTTTTTTTATTTTCACTTGATGACACTCAGGCACACACTACAGTCGGTAGGACTCCTCTGGACGAGGGATCGGCCGGTCGCAGTGACCTCTACCTGACAACACAAACACTGTACAAGAGAAAAAAATCCATGCCCCCGGTGGGATTCGAACCCGCGATCCCAGCAAGCGCTCGGCCGCAGATCTACGCCTTAGACCGCGCGGCCACTGGGATCGGCTCCTCAATCTAGTTTCCTTTCGCAGTCCTTCCCCCTTCTACCTACTCACAGCAGGTGTCGAGGGTTTTTATTTTCACTTGATCACACTCAGACACACTCCACAGTCGGTAGGACTCCCCTTGACGAGGGATCGGCCTGTCACAGAGACCTCTACCTGACAACACAAACACTCACAAGAGACAAACATCCATGCCCCCCGTGAGATTCGAACCCACGATCCCAGCAAGCGCTCGGCCACAGACTTACGCCTTACACCGCGCGGCCACTGGGATCGGCTATTTAATCAATACTGAGTTTTTTCTTAACACTGGACTGAACACTGCAGAGCGGGCGGCTTCACCTTGCGCTATGAGGTGACGATATCGTCCGCTGTACAGTGCGCAGCCCTGCTTTAAAATAACTCCCTGTATTTCCGTTTCTTGTTTGAAACATTTTGCGGCTTTTCCGATATTCAATGTCGGGGTTCTTAACTTCTGGGTCGCGACCCCAAAATAGGCCGATATGCTGCTTAAGGCAGGTCACTATAATCCTCTTCATTAGACTGATATGTCCTCCTCCATAAGGATATTTTAGGACGTGGTATGATGGACTGAAGTATGCTAATTCGACAGCCAATAAGAGTCACACATAACTCAAACAATACGCCGGAAGGATTACGTGGATAAAAGATTCTAATGACACCACCAGGGATCGAACCCGCGACCTTCGGGCTTGTAGCGCAGCTCCTCGACCAGCTGTGCCACCGCGTGCTCCCGGTGCAAGAAGGAGTACATAAGTTGAAGGATGAACAAAGCTTTGGTATTGTATTTACCATAATACAGACCCATCGGCCATAACGACATTCTTACAGTACAGCGTGCAAGAGGGCGCCCCAACCACTACGCAGGGAACAAAACAGTTGTTTTGGTGACAGTGTTGTTTTACGAACCTGGAAACGGACAAAAGGTTTCTGTTGTTTTTGCAATAAATTCTGCGAGACTTTAAAACACAGCCGATCCCACTGGCCGTGCGGTCTAAGGCATAGGTCTGCAGCCGAGCGCTTGCTGGGATCGTGGGTTCGAATCTCACAGGGGACATGGATGTTTGTCTTGTACAGTGTTTGTATGGTCAGGTAGAGGTCTCTGCGACGGGCCGATCCCTCGTCCAGAGGAGTCCTACCAACTGTGGTGTGTGTCTGAGTGTGATCAAGTGAAAGTAAAAACTCTCGACACCTGCTGTGAACAGGTAGAAGAGGGAAGGACTACGACTTAAAACACAGTAGTAATTACACGTACGGTGTCATCTCTATTTCGACACTAAAGTGTATTTACCCATTTTGTACGATTCCCAGAATAAACAGCGTGTATTTACCCCAAGATTAGCAAGATGTATCTACTGTAATGCCAACCAGGAGTATTGAGGTTTTCACAGCGGTGTTGTTGACTCTGCAGGGTTGTTCTTGGAATGGGAATGTAGTGGCTTTGAGGCAGCACTACCTTGTTGATGGACGCGAAAGAAAGGCAATGGAATTTTGATTCACTGATTAAAGATTTGCAAACCTAATACTATCACATTGTTTCCCCAAATTCTACCGTCTGGCATTGAACAGCAAATGGGGATTCCGGGGCCCTTATTTCAAGCCACTATTCCTTAGCATTCCAATGCTATTTCTGTAATAAGGGGGAGCGGGAGAAGCCTGGGGTCTTTTTAACAAAGCGATTATAGCACTCCACAACACCCCACCAAGATACAAGAACCGCCCCTCTCCCATGACTTTATCTATCGGCTACTTCTCTAAAATTTTTACCCCCATCCCCCCTCGTCATTTTAATACTTCAGACAGCGTAGGTATTTCTATACAAGCAACAAAAGAAGATATACATAACCCCTACAGCAGTACACAGCTTCACATGAATTCTATATTCACACCGTGCATTTTCCTAGATGTAAATTACCACAAACCAACCAATGCACCTTATTCACATTAATTTTTTCAGAAAAATGTTCCTACATGTTTCGAACCAATGCAGGGTTCATTCTCAGGGAGTCACACAGTCACTAATCACATGAACCACCACAATATGACAACAAGAGGTGGTCACAATTTAAAATGCATCTTTTATTTTGATAAAATGTCATTAAAATTTTTCTTTTTAGGACGATGAATGAAATTTGGTTAAAAAGATGCGTTGTGCGTCGGTGTATGGAGCGGTCCTTGGAGTGCACAGTGGTACTGTCAGTGGCAAGGTGTGTTACGTTGGGCTGGCAGACAGTTTCATATGTTCGTCTTTGTACCTTTTAATTTTAGATTAAAATTACCTGAATGCTGCAACAACCCCAAATGTCGCACAAATTTAATTGTTCATAAGCCAGAGTTTTAGTTCCTTTAATTTAGGCGAACAACTTTTATTTAGTCACCTAACCAACCAAATAACCAACCAAACAATTAATCAACTAATTGAATAACTGACCAACTAATCCAACTAAGCAACAACTAAGTAATCAACTAACTAAACTAATTAACTAAATAAATAACTAACTTACCAATTAACCAGCTCCCTACCTAACCAACCAACCAACCAACCAACCAACCAACCAACCAACTAACTAACTACCTAACTAAACTAACTAAACTATCTAACTAAACTAACTAACTAACTAACTAACTAAACTATCTATCTATCTAACTAACTAAACTAAACTAACTAACTAACTCCATGGGGCACAGTCCATCTTCAAGGTCTCAGTTCCTCACCTAGGCAGGAAATTCCTCCTGCTTAGTGGAAGCTGAAGGTACTGAATAAGCAGCAGCTGTCAGCCGACAATGGGTGGTCCTCCAGCTTGGGTGTTGGGTGAGAACCTGACATTCCTCACCGCAGAAATTTAGCACGATGCGAAACTGTTCACAATGCCCCGCACTTAAAGTGGCCCTTTAGCACGATGCGAAACTGTTCACAATGCCCCGCACTTAAAGTGGCCCTTTAATCAGTCTACCTACGTTAAGGAATACGTCAGTATCGAAATGCAGCTCGTTTCTTGGGCTGGCGTACTGGATTGCTAAGCAGACGGTCGTAGATTAGAATTCTGAGCCACGGTAATAACGAGTAATTACGTAAGAAAAAAAAACAGACATGAAAAACTATTATTTATTTCTCGTTTGTAAACCGGGAAACCACCTTTCTTACAAGCAAATTATTTTTTATGGCCTGACTCTGAAATGTGAAAGAAAATGTCTTGAAGCAATGGAATCTTGTAGAAAGGTGAACAGCGGGCGGCTGCACACCTCCCGAGTGGATGAAAGGGCAAAGAATTGAGCTCAAGGCCTCTGACGTCATATACATGTACTTTCAACGGTCATAAACTCCTGCCTGTTGCCCGTTGCGGAGGGTAACCAGCTTTTGCGGGTTGCACCTGCAGTGTCTGGGATGGAACCGAGGAATGTTGGCAACGAACAATAAAATTGCGTTGGATAAAATGTCGTTAGAATGTTATCTGGGCACGCTAAACGCCACCTGCACGAACCGAATTCTCCACCACATCTCCTACTCTACTGCAAGGTTTATAGCTGCGGACCCACAGGTGTCATATATAAAACAAGTGTCAAATTCTGATTCGTAGGTTAGTAATATGGAAGTTGCATGGCAGTAATAAAATATACAAGAACATAAAGCAGAACAATGCTTAACGTGTAGGAAATATCTTACGCTGGGTTAAACTGACCGAAAAAAGAACACTAAAATGGAGTATGAGGAATTTCTAACTACTTGTAACACTGGGCATATTATTAAAAACAAGAGAGTCAATGCACGTATGACGTAAAATCGAGGTGCGTTCGCGTAACCATTGTTGCTGTGGAAAAGTAATGTGTATTACATATTCTAAGTGTGTGTTTGCAGCCTTAATTATCAAGAAAAGAAAGCGCATGCGCCGTATTATATTGTCATCCGTGGCCTGTCTGGCTGTACCATATTTTTCCACATTATCTCATAAACGGCACCATTTTCGGGAAAAAGTTATTGAACATAAAATGTGTGTTTCGATTTTCTCTACAACTTTTGTCTGAAACATTTCTCATTCTAAGAAGAATTGAGCGAGATATTATCATAAATGTATATAGGTCTTCATGTAAAATGCCCATTGTCCATATCAGATTTTTATAAAACTTGAATTTTCTCGACAGATTTTCGAATAATCTATAAAGACCACATTTCATGAAAATCCGTCCAGTGGGAGCCAAGCTGTTGCGTGCGGACGGACAGACAGACACGACGAAGCTAACAGTCACTTTTCACAATTTTGTGAACGCGCCTACAAAAGCGACTTCATCCCATTTAGACATCGAATACTTTGTCGACGGACTGAGTAATGCAGGGCGGGCATCATTATCTGTCGCTATGCAGGAAGAGTGTCGTCCGCTCTACTGCAAGCAGTCCGACCATAAAAGAAACATTTAATATTTGTAGTATTTATGAATCGCTGAAACACTGGTCTAAATTATAGTTCAAAATTTATTTCGTACCGCGCAGTAAACACACTCTACCTCCTCTGTTAAAGCAGGTCAGTTAATGCTGTGTAGGGAAATATCCTTAGTTTGTTCTGAGATTCATACAGAAGTACAATGTACCGAAGTAGAATTTTTTAATGTTAAACCTTTTAGGATAATTTTAACCACTAGGCCTTAAAAGAGTTAAGAAAAATATACACAAGAATTGCAAAGAAATTCCAGACTCGCCTTGTAAGTTTTGAGGTTGAAGTTGGTCCGTTTGCAGATAAAATGTGTCAAGAACACCTGGGACTTACCTGCAAGAAAGAGAAAACACATATCAGCTTATATGCAAAAACTTATCCTCTTTAACATGTAAGTGACAGAACACTGCTTCTCATATTTATGTGTCTAGTTGTACCACAATAATTTCAGAATCCTTGTACTGGTTTTCGCCAAATTAGGTATGACAACGTAAATACAAACTACCGAGACATCATGAAATCTGTGAACATGGGATGTGATACCAAAGTGACATCTTCAAATAAACAAGTCATTTTGAGTAAACTCTTCAGGATACAGCCGAGGATTAAAGTCAAACCTGTTTACAATGAAATGCCAAAGGAAAATATTTCACATTTAAAAGGTAAAGCAGTCCCATTACAAGCCTGGACAGGCCCTTAAGGTTCCAGGAGGTTGAGGCTCCCAGATTTCAAGACCATCGGCACATGAAGGTGGTAAGATTGTTAGCCCTACGCACCGGCCGCCTTTACCCCGCAGGAAATATTCCTGGTACTCATTTCTGTTAGAGGCAGAATCGACCCCAGGGCCATAGTGCGACCGGAAGGATTATGTTAATGAAAAATTCCAGTGACACCATCGGGAATCGAACCCGCGTGCACCCTATTTCACATTAACTGTACATAATGCTGCTCACGCAACGGAAACACTTCCTTCGAAATAACAAGAGAGGCAATGTGGGTATACAGTAACATTGAGGCGCGTTCGCGTAACCGTTGTTGCCTTGGAAAAGCAATAAGTATCAAATATTATGACTGTTAGTATGTATTCTTGCCTATAGTTGACCAACACGCAAAGCGCATGCGCCATATTATATTGTCATCTGTGGCCTGTCTGGCTGTACCATATTTTTCCACACTATCTCACGAACGGCACGATTTTCGGAAAAAAAGTTATTGAATATAAAATGTGTGTTTTGATTTCCTCTACAAATTTTGTCTGAAAAATATATCATTATAAGAATAATTCAGTAAGATATTAACATAAATGTACACAGGTCTTAATGCAAAGTACCCGTTATTCTTGTCCGATTTTAATGAAGTGTGAATTTTTAAAATAGATTTTCGAAAATTCCTCAAACATCAAATCTCATGAAGATCCGTCCCGTGGCAGCCGAGTTGTTGCAAGCGGGCGGACGGACAGACAGACAGATAGACACGACGACCCGCTTTAGGGCCACGCCGGCTGTGTGTGCCGCATGCAGAAACACAAGGGTGTCGAGGCACAAAAACTAACGTTCTGGTAGTCCTTCCAATCCTGACTGTTGATCGGCGGGTGTTTTCACATTAAGGACATCAACTCACCTCTTGGACAGCCCGCCCGCCATTGCCTTCCCAAGAATCCGAATATGACAAGAACCGTGATATGACTTCACAAACGGATGGATGTACTTGAGTCAAGAACACCCGCACTATGACTTTGGAATAAAAGTGACAAGCACAATGATGTTGATGACACGTAATGATGACAGTATGGAAGGAAGATGCCTCGGCTTCTTTTTTGTTGACCTTTCGACCCGTTCCCGGGTTACAACGAGATTCTTATAGCAGTACGAGTTGAAACACGTGGGACATAACATTGATATCACGAGGTTATTTAGCCCTTTAAAGATGCAACTTATCTGTTTTATATAAGGACTTAGTACGTACCGCGCTGTAAACACTCTCCACTTCGGTTATAAAAACCAATCTCTTAATGTTTTATAAGGCAAAAGTTGCTGTTTGTTCTGAGATCCGTACAAAACACATAAACGCAATGTGGGCACCACGTAGAATTTTTTAATGTTAAACCTGGCGGTACGTAAAGTTACCGCTAGGCTTTAAAATGTTAAGAGAGCTCTTTTGTCTTATCACAAAAAGGACACTGACCGACATTTGTAATATTTATAAAAATCTGTACAAACTGGAGCCCTCACTGATTTACATGGAAAAGTAATATAAACATTTTAATAAATATACATTTTGTTTTATATTTTTCAGTACGTGTTTCATTCACTAGTGTGTAGTTTTTTAACTCGTCCTTGAGATATCCCTCTATAATTTATATTAATCACATACGACGGACCATGAAATGGGGATGGAATAATATTAAAACGGATTTTCAAGAAGTAGGATGCGGGCGTGGAATAAATTAATGTGGCTCAGGATAGGGGCAAGGTGGCAGGCGCAAGTGAATACGGTAATGAACCTTTGGGTTCCACAAAAAGCGAGGAATTTCTTGGTTAGCTGAGGATATATTTGCTTCTCACGAAGGACTCTGCTCCCTGTATGTTAGTTATATTCATATTTGCATTTGTTAATTTATCCCCAGTAGGCGTTAACCTTTTAAAGCCTAGCGGTAAATTTACGTACCACCAGGTTTAAGATTAAAAAATTCTACGTGGTGCCCACATTGCGTTTATGTGTTTTGTACGGATCTCAGAACAAACAGCAACTTTTGCCTTATAAAACATTAAGAGATTGGTTTTTATAACTGAAGTGGAGAGTGTTTACAGCGCGGTACGCACTGAGTCCTTATATAAAACAGATACGCTTCGTTTTTAAAGTGTTAAATCTATGAAGATATTCCACGACACCTTCCTTTCAGTGACGTCTCCAAATCTAAACACAAGCCACTGCTTGTAAGCAACTGCTGTCGTTTGTATCACAGAACTGGTCAATGACAGAACTCCTGTACACACGAGTACAAGCAGAAGTATGACTGTCTGCGAAACATTAACAGATAACTTTGTATGGCGATGTATAAGTGACATTCCAATTAAGCGACTGCTGTTAAGTTACTTGATGAATGACACTTGCAGAACAAAGACTGCCTGGGCCTGTGTTAATCTGACCAGATTATGATAGTAGCATCAGGATTTCTGGCGCCGCTTGGTGACAGTGTGACTTGCTACAATTTATTGTCTCACTGCACGCTTTTTATCCAATAGGGTCCTCCAAAGGACGATCCGGTCTCTCTTCTTTACCTTCCTGGCACGACAGGGATGGTGTTAAGCAACAGCAAACGGAACTGCGCCGAATAATGGGGTACTTGGTCTGATGTTTCATTCACTGAGTCCTTTTGTTTAACGATGCTGTCTCAATTACCCTATAGTGTGGAAGGTAATTTAACCATTTAAAGCCTAGCGGTAACTTTACATACGACCAGTTTTAACATTAAAAAATTCTACGTGGTGCCCACATTGCGTTTATGTGTTTTGTACGGATCTCAGAACAAACAGCAACTTTTGCCTTATAAAACATTAAGAGACTGGTTTTTATAAACGAAGTGGAGAGTGTTTACAGCGCGGTACGCACTGAGTCCTTATATAAAACACATACGCTTCGTCTTTAAAGGGTTAATTTACTTTTCAAAATTATAACTTACTAATCATCAGCCGATTTGAGTGGTTGTTTCGGCTAATCATATAAAACCTTTGATATCATACCTACAAAATGTGTTTTTTCAAAGTTCGGTTTTGGAGGGTTTGGGGAGGGGTTGTAGGCCGGTAGCCCCCTTGGGTGCGCCCCTGTTTCAATCAATCTGCCTGTCGAGTGAAGACAGCCGGGATGCTACAATCTACCACCTTCAGAGTTCAATAAGCATTGTATCATGGATCTTTAATAATCTGATATACAGCGTTTGAATCAATGTACTTTATCGGTTCTGAAACACCGGACGGCTGAGCGATGTGTCGTGATGCATCGGTAACAACACGTGCAGACCGGGGCGGGACAAGGATCTACAGTGTAAACGTAACACAGCGCGGGGTCCGCCCCCACAGCGCAAATGACGGTAGACTTACACTGCCTAATCTCCCCAGCACCAAGAGCAATTCTGGTTGTGAATGCTCAAGTACCCTGTAATGACATGACGTGTTCTTTCCTCGAAGTCAAAGAAAAACACAGCAGTAATTGCCGTCATTCTCGCTGTAAATTTTATCTCTCAAACTAGAGATGGTTTTAGACCAAATTTGAAACTGGCATATACAAAAAAAAATTGCGCACTTAATTTTTCTATATTGACAGACTATACCTCCTACTTTATATGAAAGAATCTATATTCTAAACAAGATAGGAAGTGTCCTCTAAGAGTAAAATTTCTGGCGTTCTTGCACCGTTATTTTCCTTAAAATTTTAACTCATGAATAATTTTAAGAAAAACAGTAAAATTACAAATGTTTTAAATATGAGTTTCCACGTTTAACACAACACAAAGTAAGATTATCCCTGTCCTAGCAACAGATTTACAACAGATAATTCTTTCGCATCTTAGCGACGAATTTACATTCGATCACGACTTTCTTGTCCCAAATGGCGAGACATTATAATAAACGTACACAGGTCTTCAAGCAAAGTGTTTGTCATTTTTTTACGACTTTAACCAACAGTGACATCTTCAGAAAGGTCTTAGTTAACCTTTTAACCTTTTAAAGCCTAGCGGTAACTTTACATACTACCAGGTTTAACATTAAAAAATTCTACGTGGTGCCCACATTGCTTTTATGTGTTTTGTACGGATCTCAGAACAAACAGCAACTTTTGCCTTATAAAACATTAAGAGACTGGTTTTTATAACAGAAGTGGAGAGTGTTTACAGCGCGGTACGCACAGAGTCCTTATATAAAACAGATACGCTTCTTCTTTAAAGGGTTAAAAAATTCTACGTGATGCCCACATTGCGTGTATGTGTTTTGTACGGATCTCAGAACAAGCAGAAACTTTGCCTCATAAAACATGAAGAGACTGCTTTTTGTAACCGCAGTGGAGAGTGTTTACAGCGCGGTACGCACTGAGTCCTTATATAAAACAGATACGCTTCGTCTTTAAAGGGTTAAAAATGTCCAATACCTACACCCCTACCCTTACGCAATTTCAAGTTACGCAGTCCCAGACTTATGCAATTTTAAAACAGGAAATAATTCCAAATAATGACATTTTTAAACGGCTGGAATGTTTCCGTGAGGGACTGAAAGCGCAATGGGATTAAACCGTCGGAAGAATACTGGTAGGCGATAACTCATATGGCAAGGGTGTCACGCGGCGGCCGACGAGGCACTAGTGTGTTGGATTTTGAATTTCAACTTGACTCGCTTTTTTATGTCTATACATTTGGACGTACGTATACTCATTTGCGACTCGCACAAAATTTCTGTCTGCCGGAAATTCCGTAGGGTAACTTCTGCGTAAGTCGGAGGAGTGTCTGCATAGAATTTCACGACAATCCGTGCGGTTGGAGTTGAATTCTCCCATACGGATATACAGCCAGAAGAACGGACATGACGAATGAAACAATCGCTTTTGGCAAGTGCTCAACAAAAACCTAGAAAAAAATCGGGCGATCATATAAAATATTGGTATACAACACAAAATATGTAGCTACGTAAGGAAACTGCAGACTCCGAGCGGGCGACGTGTGTAGCCAGGAGCCTGACAAGCAAACCTAGAAGTTCCCACAAAATAAGCGCTCTACTAACTTTACACAGATAGGATTTGGAAAGAGATTAGGCAGTCTGTTGTTACAGTGCCATTACATGTGTATCGAAATAACAGCCACTTTCCGTGTGATGCTTGATTTACTGCACGCCATGCGCCACATTCTGATCTGCCTAAGCTTAAATATTGGCTGGACAATGAAGTTAAGATACATCGACAATTAAAGAAAGGAGAGTGGCTCCATTTATTACTTTTGTATTCCGGTTTACACATATATCAGGAATAAAGAAGGTAAATGGAGATGAGAAAGGGACACACTTCATGCTGGACCCTGAAGAAGGAGGCACTAAATTCCGTCGAAACGTCGGTAACTATTTATCAGTCAACACAGTGTGACATTTTAGAACACCTGGATCTTCAGCAACACTTCCCATTCAACCTTAAACTTTGGTTAGATTTTTTAGTGAACGTGCCATTTAGCAAGGACACGCCATTTTATCCTGTGGGATATGTGACCCCAACATATCGAACAGGCGGAAAAGGAGATAAATTCTTGAGATCTGCACTCATCTATGATCTTACGCAGCACAGAGTGGTAATTATCTACCGACGTTTCGGGACAACTTATGGCCCCATCTTTAAAAGTCAAGAAGTCAAATACTAGGCTAGGACTTCTTGACCCTTGAAAATGGGACGGATCGGACTACTGATCATCCAAACAACCGATCACGCATCAGCCAACAAAGAAACTAATCGACTGATAAATCAGTCAAACAACAAACAAACCATCGATAGGCAAAGAACTACACCACAATATGTACATCTCTCGAGTTAACTAAACCACCAACTGATCGATCAGCCAGGCTACTAAGCAACCAGTCAACCGACTGACCGTCAATCAGTTATTCAAACACGTTAGTAAATTGAATGCGTTCCATGTCCGTGCACTATATTATACAAAAACACTAATCACCAGCAAATGCACGAAGAGAGTTTTGATAATGAATTGTAACACACTCCTACATGTTTCGACCCTGCCGGGTCATCTTCAGGGAGAACTTTTTTGTTATCGTTACACTAAGGTTGCACTTTATAGATGAGTCAGAATGTGCTGTTGACTGTGTACTGTGTACTGGAGGCGTGAACTCTCTGTGGTCCGGGCCTGCAGGCCCGGACCACAGAGAGTTCACAGGAGTGTGTTACGATTGATGATAAAACTCTCTTTGTGCATTTGTTGGTGATTAGTGTTTTTGAACACATTAGTAAATCAGTCAGTCTCTAAACTTACCAACAGCGATGTTTGAGTGGATGAGGTAAGAGGGAACTGGAGAAAACTGCGTAATGAGTAGCTTTGTGATCTGCACTCCTCGCCAAATATATTGGGGTGACGAAATCAAGAATAATGGATGGACACGGCATGTAGCACGTATGGGGGAGAGGAGAGGTGCATACAGGATTTTGGCGTGGAAACCTGAAGTAAAGAGACCACTTGGAATACCTAGGCAAATATGGCATGATAATATTTAAACGGATCTTCAAGAACTGCTATTGCGAACACGGACTGGATTGAGCTGGCTCAGGATAGGGACAGGTGGCGGACTGTTGTGAGCGCTGTAATGAACGTTCGGGTTCCATAAAGGGCGGGGAATTACTTGACTAACTGAAAAACTGTTAGCTTCTCAAGAAGGACTCCCCTTTATGCAGTTAGTTAGTCAGTGATGTTTGACAGATCAAACATTCTCACAGCGACGTTGCTGCAGGTTTTATTTTCAAAAAATATGTACCTGTGTCGTTTTGAAGTAACGTTCTGTCTTTAACTACAGGTTATAAAAGATGAAGAAAATAGGGCAATGCGAAAACATCGGAAAATATTTGCCCAAACAGAAAGCTTTACATCCCAAAAGACATGAATCTGTCGGTACTTCAACGCTCTGCAGGTACTTTAATGTTTATGCAGCACACAGCAATGTATCAGCGATGACAAACAAATAGCAACTGAAGAGATATTAAAAAGCCACTCGGAAAGCTACGGTGACGAATCAGCAAACCGATGTACGAGTTTTTAATGGATGTGCATTTATAATCTATACGTAGTGATGAAAAGTTTTTTGACACACCAACCACTGGGGGGTGGCTAATGGAAACACTAATATTAGAACCTGCAAAACTTGTTTCTATCGTACCGCTTGCATTGCGCAGTGACCTGTCAAAATTTTAAATATTATCATTCTGGTGCCTTTCTCTCCTAGGAACAGAACAAAACAGCAATTCTACAACAGTCCTAGGATTCTAAACTCCAATTATTCATTATTCTGCATTACCCACTGTATTTCTACATCCCAAAAAGAAATATTGAATTATTGAGCAGGATTTGTCCTCAAAGAACTGAACATATTATCACAATAAATAGTAAAATAAACTCAATAAATATCCAAGTTCATAATAGAGAAAACTTAAAAAGTTGCCAATCAATAAAAAAAACCATATAAAGAAGAAAAGACAACAAATATTGGTTTAATTTAATGGTGTTTATTCTACGCTTAAATTTAGTAATTTTTTTCTGTGATTCTATTGTTTTGACCGTGTGAAGAAGACAAAATTTCTTGCCCTTACCGGGATTCGAACGCCGGACCGTCCATCCGGTAGCCTAGTCTCTGTAACAACTAGGCTAAGTGCATAAATGAATGTAATGTTAAGAACAAAATAAATGAATAAACAGATGACGACAAAAATTAGTACCAGGAGCATAGATACCGGCATACCAGGCACTGTAATAACACAGTCTTCACAGCGACTCGCTACTGGCTGTAGGGTCCGGGGATCGAATCCCGGTGGAGGCGAGATTTTCCGCACCCGTCCAGACCGGCCCTGGCCCCCCCCCCCCCCCAGTCTCCTCTGCAATGGGTACCGGGTCTCTTTCCCGGGGGTAAAGCGGCCGGAGCGTGGCGTTAACCATCCACCTCCACCTAGCGCTGAGGTTAAAGAAAGAGTAGAGATATGACTGTACTTCCCGTCTGGGGCTTCATGTCCTGTTCTAAGGTAAACTCTACCTTTACTTTTAATCGGTTTAGGAACGACAGCGAAATGACTCACAAAGTGAAAATATGTCCTCTTATATTTCAAGTTGAGGAGCCCTGCAGTAATCGCGGTGTTGCAATACGCCTGCCAGTAGCAACCATTGTTAACAAAAACCAGCAACTGCATTACTTTCAGACACTTCTCCCTATACAACACGTATACGGCTTGAGAAAGCTTTCTCGAACCTAGAATGAAGGTTGTTTACGAAACGGTGTTATCGACTGAATCAGCACGACCGATTGAGTCCATCGAGGAATGAGGTTGGCTCCAGACTGTCCCCGCTTTTGAAAGTACATACATGGGGCTTTGTTACTCAGGGTTTTGTGTTGGTGTACATTGTACGATTAAATTGGCTGTACAGTGCCAGCTTACGCTGGCCGGCACACAAAAAAAATTTTTTTTCGTATAATTCAGAAATTGTGAATCCTCTGCCTTGACGAATTTTGGCATTCACCTTTTCATTTAAATCACTGCAGAGACTGTGACTCTTGCCACAAACCTGACCGGCTAGTACGTTTCTATAAAACCGATATTAGATTCAGTCATATATCTGAGGTGGGCCGGGATAGCGCAGTCTGTTTAGCCACTTGCTATGGACTGGAGGGTCCGGGGATCGAATCCCGGTGGGGACAAGGTTATCCGCACCCGTCCAGACCGGCCCTGGGAACCACCCAGATTCCAGTACAAGAGGTGCCGTGTCTTGCCCGGGGGTAAAGCGGCTGGGGCGTGGAGCTAGCCACCCCACCCTCATCTAGCGCCGCGGCTAACGAAACGGTGGAGCTATGCCTCTACTCCCCCTTGAGCGTTAGGCCTGTATAGGGATTGCTTTACCCTTTCTTTACATATCTAAGCCGAACAGTCAATGGCTTTAGAGAGACATAATTAGTTTCTGTACCAGATATGAGTAAATCAAGTGTTCTGGGTTCAAATCCCAGCAGGGACACGTTTCTTCAAAATCTGTAGATGGTCTCTAACGTTCAGTGTACCTTCTATGAAGTGCAGGAATATTCTAAGGTGTTAAAGCCGTAGTGGCGTGAAGCAAAACAATAATTACCATCTAATAACGAGGAAAAAGCTGTGCACTGCTTTACTTGTGGTCGCTCTGCATAATTTAGTGCTTAGACAAAATGGCGTCTTCCTTCATATTAACCCTTTAAAGACGAAGCGTGTCTGCTTTATATAAGGACTCAGTGCGTACCGCGCTGTAAACACTCTCCACTTCGGTTATAAAAACCAGTCTCTTAGTGTTTTATAAGGCAAAAGTTGCTGTTTGTTCTGAGATCCGTACAAAACACATAAACGCAATGTGGGCACCACGTAGAATTTTTTAATGTTAAACCTGGCGGTACGTAAAGTTACCGCTAGGCTTTAAAATGTTAAATAATAAATTTTCCACTTTCGTCATATATCAGTCACCAAATCTAACATTTCGACCACTCTCTAGCCAACGAATTCGACAGTCCAATTATACTTCCCTGGTAGAAATTTGCGTTGTTTTGCACGTAACGGGGTTGAACTTTATTACTGTGATAGGTTCAGCCAGTACAATATTTTTCTTGAAGGTGAATGACTCCAAGTCCGAAAATATGCCTGGTATTCTAGCCAGCAAGAGGTGGCACCTCCAACATGTCTATCGGAACGGTGAAGACGACTCTTTTCTAGACATTTAACCTTTTAAAGGCTAGCGGTAACTTTACATACGACCAGGTTTAACATTAAAAAATTCTACGTGGTGCCCACATTGCGTTTATGTGTTTTGTACGGATCTCAGAACAAACAGCAAATTTGCCTTATAAAACATTAAGAGACTGGTTTTTATAACCGAAGTGGAGAGTGTTTACAGCGCGGTACGCACTGAGTCCTTATATAAAACAGATGCGCTTCGTTTTTAAAGGGTTAAACTACAACAGTTTTACAGCAGATAGCGTCTAAGTGCGGTCGCTATCTTTATTGCTGTCAGATGATCAGCAACTATGAAATCTCCCAGCAAACCATAAAGCTAAGTTAACTGTACTTTGATGTTCCGAATAAAAAGAATTACTACGCTTGTGCCTTACGGGCAGGTAAGTGATTACGCCACCAAGTAATTGTAAGACGGTACCAAGTAACTAAATAAGATGCAAAGTGAGAAGCTAATTGAGTAAATGACTGTCGTATTAACAACCTGACACAATAAACATATAAAGAAGATAGGAAAGTTACTGTCTGTTACTCAGGAGAATACAGTTGACCTTCACACGATAGGAAAAATATAGGTCCCATCATAAGCATGAATCTATATCACCGCATAACCTTCTGTCTGCGGGTAGCCATTGTTTAAGTGTTTGTTTATAACAATCCTAAAGTGAAATTTACGCACAGCTCTAACCACACAGAACACTGAAAGAAAATAATTGTACTATCTCACGCGCACAAAACACAACTTCACTTCAGCCCAATGTGTTTTTAACCGGAATACAACGGTTAATGGTCATAAACAAGGGACTGTCTGCTTTCCCCAGCACAAAAAAGTAACTGCCAAGGTCAACTGCAAACTCCGCAGTCACTATCAGTGTGCATAAAGTAACACTTTGGCGCGTTCAGGCAATTTTTGTACTTTCTCAGCTATCCTAACACCTGATACCATTCCACTCAAAGAGAACGAATTCATGGCGAATTAATGTCGCCAACAACAACAAAAGATACTCTGGTCTTCACGTAAAGTGCCGGAGTTTTGCCCGATTTTGAAAAACAATTTGGGTTGTGTCAAAAACCCTTCAGGGGCCGCGGTGGCGCAGTTGGTTGAGGCACTGCGCTACAAACCGGAAGGTCGCGGGTTCGAACCCCGATGGTGTCAGTGGATTTTTCATTGACATAATCCTGTCGGTCGCACTATGGTCCTGGGGTCGACTCAGCCTCTAACAGAAATGAGTACCAGGAATATTTCCTGGGGGATAAACGCGGCCGGTGCGTATGGCTGACAACCTTACCACCTTCAAGCGCCGATTGTCTAGAAATCTGGGAGCCTCAACCTCCTGGAACCCTGTGGGCCTGTCCAGGCCTGTAATGGGACTGCTTTACCTTTTTTTACCAAAAGCTCTTCATAAAAGTCCCCAATATCAAGTTTCACGGATATTATTTAAGTGACAGCCGCGAGCCCACGTGCGGACAGACGGACGGACATGATGGTCATATGCACTTTTCTAGACTTTACGAAGGCGCCCAAAAATTACACTGCCCACGTAAAAAAGTAAGCAGACAATTAAGGGATAAGATAATTTAGGATTGAGGTCCTGTGGCACGTGAGGCTGCGTTGCTTGATTTGTATTTCCCGACGTTTCGAAAACATTACGTTCCTTTGAAACGTCCGGAAACACGAATCAAAAATAAAAAGCGACACAAATCCAAAATACAGCGTCACATCTTAAAAGGACTCAGTCTATCGACAACACCGTTATTAAAACCTCAAATTTTGTAAACTAATGACTAACTGGATTCCAGGCTCCCGCCGCGACCTGATGAGATCTGCGCTCTTCTGGGGTATTACGCAGCGTCGAGTGATAAGCCTCTACCGACGTTTCGGAACAACGCAAGGATCAAGAAGTCAAAGAAGAAAATAAGTTTTCACCTTTGACTTCTTGACCCTTGAATTTGGGACCGACCGGATGTTCCGAAACGTCGGTAGAGGCTTATCAGTCGACGCTACGTAATATCGTGTAAGAGCGTTAATACTTAAATTATTCTTGGTAACTTGTTGGGATAATCGATTATGAAATTAACTAAAATGAAATTAAACGAAACAATTCTGGCGACAAAACTCCAGGCTTCAAAATTGCTACTGGCCTAAAATTCTCATCTTTCAGTCCTATACCTCGTGTCAGACCAGTAATCAGCATATGTGACAACAGCACATCAAAACGCGAATTAATTAAAGCCATTATAATAATCACTCGGTCTACGAGGTTAACGAATGGTCTGTAAACTGCGCTTAAGATGTAAACCCTTAAACCGAAAATTAATTCCCCAGTACTTCCCAGGTTATACATTTTAAGTGAATCCAGAGGTGAAAAATTTCTCCCCAGACATAAAATTTTACCTTAATAAAAAACAGAAAGGTACCTAAACATAAGAAAGGCATTATAGGCTACAGAATATATAGACACTGCATATACAACGCGGTGGCGCAGTTGGTTGAGGTACTGTGCTCCAAGCCAGTAGGTCGCGGGTTCGATTCCCGATGGTGTCACTGAACTTTTACATTGACATAACCTTCCGGCCGCACTATGGCCCTGGGGTCGACTCAGCCTCTAACAGAAATGAGTACCAGGAATATTTCCTGAGTGGTAAAGACGGCCGGTGCGTAGGGCTGACAACCTTACCACCTTCATGTACCGATTGTCTAGAAATCTAGGGGCCTCGACCTGCTGGAACCCTCAGGGCCTGTCCAGGCCTGTAATGGGACTGCTTTGCTTTTCATATACAGTAGCTACGTCACTAAATTTGTGTGGAAAGGGCAAATGAGAAACTGAGTGTCATACTAACTAAATCCATGTAGCACAGACCTTCTTGAGAAGCTAACAGTTTCTCAGCTGGTCAAGAAATTTCCCTCATTTTACGGAACCCGGAGGTTCATTACCGCATTCACAACAGCCCGCCACCTGTCCCTGTCCTGAGCCAGCTCAATCTACCAAACAATCGGTCCAGGTCCGAGGCCTTTCCATACGTTTCGTAACATCATACTTTTTTACGGTGAGGAGTTGTTAGCACCTCGCCCAACCCCAAAGCTGGAGGACCACCTTTGTCGGCTGTCCGCGACGGCTTATTCAATGTATTCGCAGGTACCCTCCATAACTGGAGGCCGTTCCTCCATCCGCAACCTGAGGACGCGCCATGCCGTGGTGACATGGGCCGACTTAACCGTTTAAAGCCTAGCGGTAACTTTACATACCACCAAGTTTAACATTAACAAATTCTACGTGGTGCCCACATTGCGTTTATGTGTTTTGTACGGATCTCAGAACAAACAGCAACTTTTCCCGTATAAAACATTAAGAGACTGGTTTTTATAACCGAAGTGGAGAGTGTTTACAGTGCGGTACGCACTGAGTCCTTATATAAAACAGATATGCTTCGTCTTTAACCTTTTAAAGCCTAGCGGTAACTTTACGTACCACCAGGTTTAACATTAACAAATTCTACGTGGTGCCCACATTGCGTTTATGTGTTTTGTACGGATCTCAGAACAAACAGCAAATTTTCCCGTATAAAACATTAAGAGACTGGTTTTTATAACCGAAGTGGAGAGTGTTTACAGTGCGGTACGCACTGAGTCCTTATATAAAACAGATATGCTTCGTCTTTAACCTTTTAAAGCCTAGCGGTAACTTTACTTACCGCCAGGTTTAACATTAAAAAATTCTACGTGGTGCCCACATTGCGTTTATGTGTTTTGTACGGATCTCAGAACAAACAGCAACTTTTGCCTTATAAAACATTAAGAGATTGGTTTTTATAACCGAAGTGGAGAGTGTTTACAGCGCGGTACGCACTGAGTCCTTATATAAAACAGATACTCTTCGTCTTTAAAGGGTTAACACGACTGAGAGTCATACTTATTATATAAATGAATGTAACCAGAATAAACGTTTATTAAGCGTTAAAAGAGTAAATTCGCCAAAGTTAAGGTTGATGGCTCATCGAGGCCGGATCTGGGAACTTGATATGAGTCGGCAAGCGACCGAAGTCGGGAAGAGACGCCGGTAAGAATGATCATTTCCGCCGTACGTGAGTTAAGACATGGACGTAACCGGAGTGGGGGGGAGGGGCAAGTGGGGGCATGTGCCCCCCAATATTTTTTATACGTAAGAATATTTTTTTTTGGTTACTGAGCTCAAGAGGGGAAAATAAAAAAATTGGGATAACAGTGGGATATAGGGGTATATGTACACTGAGGTCTGGTTCCAACTAATCTTTCCCATCTTTCCAACTTGACTCCTTAGTAAATTAAAGTTCCAATTACCCACGGTCGATTTTGCCATCCCCCCCTCCCCCATGAATGTTACTAGCCAAATTACGCCTATGAGTTGAGCAGTGCAATTTTAAAACCTCATCCGTTTAGTTTACAGGTGCCATTAATATTTCTGCCTGCGCGCATTGTGACATACCTTTTCACCAGGAGATATGCATCTCGCTGCCAGGTAACAGCTTGCATAATGCCCGAGGATATGCTAAATGCCAGTGTAACCTATGGACAATGAAACCTGCAAGCAAAAGCCTGCACCGCAACTCTGCAGTAACTTGAGGCTACAATTGACAGGACACTTTACTGCCTAATCTCAAACCCAAATTAACCCTTTAAAGTCGAAACTTAATCTGCTTTATATAAAGACTCTGTGCGTACTGCGCAGTAAACACTTTGAACCTCGGTTATAAAAAATGAATGAGTTGCTGATGTTTACGGCAAAAGTTGCGGTTTGTTCCGAGATATGTACAAAATACATAAACGTGATTTGAGCACTATGGAGAATTTTTTAATGTTGAACCTGGTGGTACGTAAAGTTACCGCTAGGCTTTAAAGGGTTAAAGACGAAGCGTATCTGTTTTATATAAGGACTCAGTGCGTACCGCGCTGTAAACACTCTCCACTTCGGTTATAAAAACCAATCTCTTAATGTTTTATAAGGCAAAAGTTGCTGTTTGTTCTGAGATCCGTACAAAACACATAAACGCAATGTGGGCACCACGTAGAATTTTTTAATGTTGAACCTGGTGGTACGTAAAGTTACCGCTAGGCTTTAACCCTTTAAAGACGAAGCGTATCTGTTTTATATAAGGACTCAGTGCGTACCGCGCTGTAAACACTCTCCACTTCGGTTATAAAAACCAGTCTCTTAATGTTTTATAAGGCAAAAGTTGCTGTTTGTTCTGAGATCCGTACAAAACACATAAACGCAATGTGGGCACCACGTAGAATTTTTTAATATTAAACCTGGTGGTACGTAAAGTTACCGCTAGGCTTTAAAAGGTTAAACAAAACATTTCTTCCCATTCATTCACCCATCCAGCCATATAGTTCCACATTCTTATTACTTCTCCTCTTTTTTATTTTTGTCCCTTGCATTCTGGCCTTTGTATTTTTCCTTATGTTTTTTTACTTTATTATTCACTACTTTATTTCATTTATTCTGTCTGCATTTCTTTCCTTCTTCACTTTTCCTTTAATTTTCTTCTCTGCTCTCTTGTTTGTATCCCTTTTTGACAAGTTTATTTACATCCCCTTGTCTTCTTTTCTATCCTTGTCTATATTTCTGTGTTACTTAAACCAGTAACCTTCCTTACCCTCTCACGAAAGGTCATTTTTTTATATCAAGTAGGAACAGGGCGACGACTGGCATCAGTATACCTGTCTGCACACCACTAATCATAAGATTCTTAACGTTACATGTGTCACAGGCCACTTCCACAAGATCTGGCAATGTATCTAGTAGTAATGGAGCAGTGTCTGAATTCTTTACGCCAAACTGTTTGCCACTGATGGCAGAAACCAGAAAACTACATAGGGAATTAACCGATTCGGGGTTAAACCATCTGGGCCTGTTGTAATAGCAGTCACTGCATCAATACGTCATTACATAAGCCCGCAAACCGCTGATGGCAAGAGTAACAATGTCACAGATAATAAACACTACTTTGAGATGAACCCTCTCCCTCTTTCTCTCAGAGTAAGAGAGGCAAACCTGATATCATCATATCAGCCTGCACGCCACTGACGAAAATTGTCGCGTTGTCAATGTTGCGGTAATCATTTTGCGATAATCTGCGTCTAGCAGCAACGGAGCCAGTTCTGATATCGTTATATTAGTCTGCCTGCTACTGATGTCCAAGAGTCCATATGCTTTCCAAGAATCGGGCAGTGACAGGCGCCAAAATGATTTCGTCTCAAGTAGAAAGGGAGCCTCACATGTCAGACTCCTTATATCGCTGTAGATAAACAGCTGCAACTCAGCGAGATTTGACATAATCTTCGTCAAACTTAGTATAGATGTGGCTATAGATTAACCCTTTAAAGACGAAGCGTATCTGCTTTATATAAGGACTCAGTGCGTACCGCGCTGTAAACACTCTCCACTTCGGTTATAAAAACCAATCTCTTAATGTTTTACAAGGCAAAAGTTGCTGTTTGTTCTGAGATCCGTACAAAACACATAAACGCAATGTGGGCACCACGTAGAATTTTTTAATGTTAAACCTGGTGGTACGTAAAGTTACCGCTAGGCTTTAAAATGTTCATGTTTTAATATTTCAACATCGTTGCAAGTGAACTCTGTTCATAACCAATACATATGCTGGGCTTTTAAGGGGCAATATTTATTTAGAATCACTGCTTGCACCAGAGGTACAGTGTTTTAACATTTTTGTCTTTAAATATTACACATTTTTACGTCTGTGAATTATGACTAGGACATACGTATATTCTGTAAGTTTTAATATGTAACTATTTACTGTAAAATTGAATGTAAAAATTTATTGTACTTCTCTGCAAAAAAAGCCCTGAAGATGGCAACTTGTTTGCTGAAACATACATAGGGGTTCTCAGGTAAACTTTATCTTCTTCTCCTTAGTCCTTCCTTCTTCTACCTACTTGTTCACAGTAGGTGTCGAGGGTTTTTGTATTTTCACTTGATCATACTCAGACACACACCACAGTCGGTAGGACTCCTCTGGACGAGAGATCGGCCCGACGCAGAGACCTCTACCACAGATAAATTCTATACATGTCAATAATCTTGTACATTTGTTGGTCGATATTAGATTTATTCGTCATAATGAAAGTGAATTGCAAATGTCGGTACAGCCACTTGGAATGACAGATCGCAGCCAGAGGCTTGTAAATGAGTCATTTGAGATGTGATCAGACAGTCTGGCTGCTTGTTTGGTTTGCTGTTTGGTGAGTAAGTTGGGTGGAGGGTGAAATGTTTGGTTCTGTTCTTGATTACCCAGACATTCACTCCGTCGTTAATTAATTCAGTGCAACTAATCAACTTTTATCCCCACATCACGGAGCAGGAATATGCTTGGAGTAACACAGTACTGGCTAGGCTGTCGTGAGGGAAATGGTAACAGTGACAAATGTAAAATATGACGGATTATCCATAGCAATGTGTAACCCTTTAAAGGACGAATTGTAATCTCTTTTATTTAAAGCCCCAGCTCGTACCGCGCAGTAAACACACTCCGTCTCGGTTATAAAAACAAATCAGTTAATGCTATGTAGGAAAATAATCGCTGTTTGTTCTGAGAACCACACAAAACACATAAATACACTGTGTGGGCAGAACGTAGAATTTGTGAATGTTAAACCTGGCGGTACATAAAGTAACCACTGGGCTTTAAAGGGCTACAGTCCGTACCGCGCAGTAAACACACTCCGTCTCGGTTATAAAAACCAGCCAGTTAATGCTGTATAGGGAAATAATCGCTGTTTGTTCTGAGATCCACACAAAACACATAAATACGCTGTGTGGGCAGAACGTAGAATTTGCGAATGTTAAACCTGGCGGTACATACAGTAATCGCTGGGCTTTAGAGGGTTAAAAGTGTGTAAGCAATTTGTTGCCCTTCTGCATGTGTCGAACTATTATTTTGGCACGACTGTAGGAAATACTGAAAACAAGGCGAATAAATAAAACTGTATCCGGCCGTAACCTACTGTATTTTAATCTTCCGAGGTCATAAAAAATAACAAAGGCTAAATATGGGACTTCTAGACAAAACAATTTGGATACAGTACATTGCAACAATAATAATGCGCCTTTGGCATTACATTATTTCATTTCCATTAAACATAACGTCCATTTGCTTAATGGGTATGTACAATGCATTTTCAACATAGCGGACATATTTCATATGAGAGAATCACATTGGAATTTGGAGAGTGCTTACGATAGGGTACAATAAAGGGGATTGTTATTTCATTTGTGATTTCCTCGAAACCGCTTTGAAATCAGATTAATACGTGGCTAAACATTCGTCAATAAATTCTAGGCTTTAAAATAATATCATCATTAATGTTTTAATATTTCAATATCGTTCCAAGTGAACTCTGTTCATAACCAGTACATATACTGGGCTTTTAATGAGCAATATTTATTTATAATCACTGCTTGCACCAGATGTACAGTGTTTTAACATTTTTGTCTTTAGATATTACACATTTTTACGTCTGTGAATTATGACTAGGACGTACGTATATTCTGTAAGTTTTAATATGTAACTATTTACTTTATAATTGGATGTAAAAATTTATTGTACTTCTCTGCAAAAAAAGCCCTGGGATGTGAAGAAACGCCCTGCTTTCGAAACGTCGGGAACCACTTACCCACCAACATAGCGACGGTGGAACCTGAATCCTCGACTACACCGCTGTAAGAACCTCTAATTTTGCAAAACTGGTTTTAACTCCAAATATTATTTTTTGTTAGGCAATATAAATTAACTCCACGTAACAGGAACGTTGTGGGGAAGCTAACAATTCGTCAGCTATTCAAGAAATTCCCTTCACTTTGTGGAAGACGCATCTTCATTACAGCTTTCACAAGAGCCCGTTACTTACCCACATCCTGAGCCACATCAATCCAATCCACAACTTTCCATCCGATTTCTGTAAGGTACATTTTAATTTTGTCCTCGCATCTACACCTAGGTCTTCCAAGCGGTATCTTATTTTAGGTTCAGACACCAAAACAACGCATGCACATTGCCTTGACACCATACGTGCCGCATACTCAGCCCATCTTATCTTTCTTAACTGGACTACCAGAACAATATTTGGTGAAAAGTACAAATATTTAAGCTCCTCGTTGTGCAATTTTCTGAAATAACATTCCTTAACTTTGCAGCGCAGTACCCCAAAACACGGTGCAGTAAGTACTCTCTAATACATATTCCAGAAGTTCCCAAATTTAAACTCGTTTCGTTTGCCGAATAACCTGAATTTTCCGATTTTTTCAGTTTCTCCAGGAGAAAGACACGACAATGTTTTGAAAGAGGCCACAAAATTCTCCTTTCTAATCTTTATATACAGTAATACCCGGTTACAATGACATCGGTTTATACGACACCTCGCTTATAGCGTCAGATATTCTGTGGTGCCAATTAATTCGTCATTGTTAACCATAACATTATACCCCTCGGTTATAACAACACACGTTTATAACGACACAAAATATTCAGTACCTTTTATGACGTTATAACTGAATTCGATTCTATTTACCATTCACGAACCACTGCCTCCATAATTTACAGCTTTACAACGTCTACAACTGATACAGTGTCGTCATATAAGCTGAGGATCATTATTAATAATATAATCTTAATATCTATAGAAAGTCAAGGTCCCATAATAACTGTTTACTGCAGTGACAGTTGCAGGTTGTGTTCAAGTTACGCTGCCAAAGCTGAAGTGATGAAATGATCATATGGAAGCCCCTGCCAACTCGCCTGAATACAGACAGATTAGGAAGGATAAACCTGAGTGCATGATAATGCCACAGTGCAGCAACATACATAGATTGGCATTTCAATGCGATATTATCACATACTTTAATTCCAAGGTTTCTGTTTTATTTCAGTACTTTGGTATTGCATATTTCCACTAATGATTATAATCCCTACAGTATTTATTTATCTGCTTGACAGGCTGACAAAACAAGTGGAATTATGTCACGTGACATGTGGTACAGTAAGTGCTAAAAACAGGCACGACGAATTGATTTAAGTTTAAATTCTATCCGTTGTGTTTAACAAAAAATGTAAAACGTAAAGCAATGCCATTACAGGCCTGGACAGGTCCTTAGTGTTCCAGGAGGTTGAGGCTCCCAGATTTCTAGACAATCGGCACATGAAGGCGGTAAGGTTGTCAACCCCACGCACCCGCCGCCTTTACCCTCCAGGATATATTCCTGGTACTCATTTCTGTTAGAGGCTGGTTAGACCCCAGGGCCGTAGTGTGGCAGGAAGGATTATGTCAACGAAAAATCACAATTACACCATCGGAAATCGAACCCGCGACCTTCCGGTTTGTAGTGCAGTGTCTCAATCAACTGCGCCACCGCGGGCCCCCTAACAAAAAGTGTGAGTTTCTGTAAAGTAGGGGTAAATTTGAGTGAAAAATACAACACAAAATTTTACGAAAAAAAGTGGTGAAAATACAAGGACTTACGTGAAATATAATGAGGAATTTAAGATAATATTAAAATGAATCCTGAACAAATAGGATGATAGGGCGTGGACTGGATTGATTTAGATCAGGATAGGGACATCGACAGGCTCTTGTCTGGATGGCAACGGACATTCCTGTTCCACAAAGTGTGGTGATTTTCTTGACCAGCTGAGAAACTATCAGATTCTGAGGAAATGTTCTGCTACATGGAGTTAGTTGAAGTGAGAAACTGCACAGAGTTTGTTATGATACGTAATGACAGGTTTCTCCATCACGACTTTTAAATTGTCACATTGGTTTTTAATTTGTATAATTTCTTAACATTTTCCATTGTTACAATATCAGAAACTTTATCCGTAGTAACCTGTAAGCTGACGTCGGATTCACGAGACGCAGCTATGGACTTCAACAATGCAACTGAATCAACACAAGTTTTCTGTATACCGACTGGCATAACCATGCATTCTGCTTCGCAGCCTTAGATATTTTTTCTCTTTAGGAATTCACAATGAACAAATTTCCAATTACATACGAAAGAGATGGCTTCAACAAACTTTATTTGCTTCAGTTCTAACAGTACACGTTTTATATCGCCTGCATTCTCACTTTGTGTTTAGCTCTGTCTGAATCCAAAATTGTATTCATAAGTTACCATTGCTCACGTACTTGGATATACCTGAGAAATACATTATAAATAATATGAGGTCCGTGGTCTCTGGTGACGATACACCGTGACCATAGTCTATCATAAGACGTATTAAAGAAGCACGGATGAAAGTAGCATAACACAGGTTGCTGGGATTCAAATACTGTAGGAGCCAATAAGATCAAGAGCGGAACAAGTGCAGATCACAGGCAGTGGCTATGCATGAATTCTTAATTGTTAGCTCACTGCACTGGGCATCCCCATGTGTTGCATAATGCTACGGAGTATTGTCTGCTCACTATCAACACAAATATTATCAGAAATTTAAGTTTCATTAAAATCTGACAAGAATAACGGGTGCTTTACATGAAGACCTGTGTACATTTATGATAATATCTCGATGAATTCTTCTTAGAATGAGAAATGTTTTAGACAAAAGTTGTAGAGAAAATCAAAACACACATTTTATGTTCAATAACTTTTTCGCGAAAATCGTGCCGTTTATGAGATAATGTGGAAAAATATGGTACAGACAGACAGGCCACAGATGACAATATAATACGGCGCATGCGCTTTGCGTGCTGCATAACTAAGGCTACAGATACGGTCTCAGAATATATAATACTTATTGCTTTTCCACGGCAACAACGGTTACGCGAACGCATCTGAATGTTATGTTAGACGTACATTGCCTCTCTTGTTAATTTTAAACACGATTTTAAACAAAATATAAATACATAAAGAAGACTTAATATAATGACACTGTCTGAGAAAAAAGTATATTTTGGCGACAATAAAGGATTGGGAAATGCACAACGCGCCTAATGAGTACGCACTATCTCGCCATTTCTTTTTTAAATTTTTGCACTCGCGGTGTTTTAAATTTTGTGCATAAACTGAGAATTTGTTAAATATTTTTACACTTAACCATTCCAACCCGAATAAAAGGCGACTAAATCATACCTTGTTTCATAGAAATTCATTTCTTATGGCTGAAAGGTTACATAATGCTTAGCCCCCGTTTGTATTCAGACTGATGAGTAGAAACAAAAAAACCGACTGATTGTGGTGAACCAATGTGCTGGATTCATTACCTACCGGCTGGAGCCAGGAAGACCTGGCGGCTACTGGACAAAGCGGTGACTCATCTTGCCTTAAAGCAGACGCACAGGCAGATGTTGTGCTCGTCTAACGTGCAACGTGAGGTCGCGGGAGTTCATTTATTGTTCAGTTCGACTGAGTTTACTTTAATTCAGTGGCAGAAGTTCTTCGTGAGGCATATACATCGAGCTATTCAAGGAATTCTTTGCAGCTTTTATGACTCGTAGCTTCCTCGTCTATACTGCAGGTATTCAATACGCATTTCGTAATTTCTTTGCGCAAAGTGTTTTGTGCCGTATGATGTACCTCTGATAGTACCTCAGCGTCGAATGGCCGAATGATTAGCCAGAGGATTTGAAAGTACGTGCAAATACGGCTTCATGGTCTAACACGAGGTATTAACCCCACCAAGTGTATGAAGAGAACGAGGAAAACCACGAAGACCCCAGCTAGGACATTCAGTGTCCTGGTTGACAAAAGAGTGGGGCTGAATACGTCCATCTATACAGGGTGTTTCGGATAATTTTTGCCGAAATTCGGGACGTTCTTTATGAGTAACTGTGATTAAAAATGTTGCATCAACACTTGCACGATTATAAACCGTTACACCGCTATGAGAATTTTAATGTATGTACAAGGAGATCTTCGTTTTCCTAGGATGTTACGCAACGTAGATTGATAGCTACCGACGTTTCGAGACAACCTATGGGTCACATCTTAAAGAAACTGCTTGACCCTTGAAGATGAAACCGATATTGTCCGAAACGTCGGTAACTACCAACCTACGCTGTGTAACATCGCAGAACAGCGAAGATATCATTAGCATCGCAGAGGAAGCCTGAAATCACGCATATATACAAGAGTGTAACAGAAAATTTTTCAATGCGTGTTTCTTATCGTACTATAGAGATGAAAGTGTGGTTACGTGTCCGTTAGCACTACCGAACAGAGATGTTTATTAACGCTTTAAAGATGAAGCGTATCTGTTTTATATAAGGACTCAGAGCGTACCGCGCTGTAAACACTCTCCACTTCGGTTATAAAAACCAGTCCCTTAATGTTTTATAAGGCAAAAGTTGCTGTTTGTTCTGAGATCCGTACAAAACACATAAACGCAATGTGGACACCACGTAGAATTTTTTAATGTTAAACCTGGTGGTACGTAAAGTTACCGCTAGGCTTTAAAAGGTTAAGTCTTAACCTGCTCTAAAACAGGCGACCGGTAACACCACAAAACATACGCAGAAATTAAACCTTGCCTACTGTACGTGCATGAAATGAAAATTATGTGTCGCATAATACCTCGAAAGAAAGATATAAAATTTTTTTGCGGTATTTTACGTAGCTATGCCACAACTAACTACCTAACTAACTAACTAACTAACTAACTAACTAACTAACTAACAAACAAACAAACAAACAAACAAACAAACAAACAAACAAACAAACAAACAAACAAACAAACAAACAAATAAATAAACAAACAAACTAACTAACTAACCAACCAACCAAACAACCAACCAACCAACCAACCAAGCAACCAACCCCATGGAGCAGAGGCCTTATTGAGAAGCTAACAGTTTCTCAGCTAGTTAAAAAATTCCCGGCATTTTATGGAACCCGGAGGTTCGTTGCCGCATTCACAAGGCCCCGCCACCTGCCCCTATCCTGAGCCAGTTCAATCCAGTCTATGTGTCCATCCCACGCCTTGAATATTTATTTTAATATTATCCTCCCTTCTATGCCTGAGTCTTCCCTCAGGTCTCCCCACCAAAATCCTGTATGCACGTCTCTTTTCCCCCATACGTGCTACATGCCCCGCTCATCTCATTCTTCTCGATTTGATTACCCGAATAATATTTGGTGATGAGTACAGGTCATTAAGTTCCTCGTTATGTAGTCTTCTCCACTCCCCTGTCGCCTCGTTCCTCTTAGGCCCAAATATCCTCCTCAGCACCCTATTCTCGAACACCCTCAGTCTCTGTTCCTCCCTCAGTGTGAGAGACCAAGTTTCACACATATAAAAAACAACAGGTAAAACTACAGTTCTGTATACCCTAATATTTGTGTTTTTGGATAGCAACCTGGAAAACAAAAGATTCTGCAGCGAATGATAGCAAGCACAACACTGAAGAAAATATCAGTTTTTTTTCAGATAACATAAAAACTTCCATTTTCAGTTATGTTACAGGTATTACTTTTCAAAATGACCTCCACTACTTGGCATGCACAGTTCTGCGCGTCACAAGGCAGAATTACGATTAAGTTCCGGAAGGTGGAGCAAGCGTGAAGGTGGTTCACAAGAACTGGTACCGTACAGTATCATACAGTATCTTGAAATTCTACAGGGCTCATAGCGATGGTAAAGGTTCATAATCGGGCATATATTGATCCAGCACCTTTCATTCAAAATGACTCACATAACACCATCCTGAAATTTGGGACATTTTGTGGGAACATTCTGTATATTTTATATCCTCAACTACTCAACAAGAGAAGAAATGGCTTCACTGAAGTAGTCCTAGATGTCAGCAGTCACGACTACAAAAATGCTGATGTTAGCAACTGAACACAAAGTTTATTATTGTAATAAGCCATGCGCAGGCCTTCTAAATATTGTATCCTGTATATGAATCCTGTATTATTAAGATGTCCTCTACAGGGTGTTCCTTGCTGTACCGAGTAGCAAATAGTCTCGCTCAGAAGAAAAACACTATATCTACAGCCTTTGAAATTTTCTTTATGTTCTCAATAATTCTACGTTAAATTGAAAGACTACTAACCCTTTAAAGACGAAGCGTATTCTTTTTATATAAGGACTCAGTGCGTACCGCGCTGTAAACACTCTCCACTTCGGTTATAAAAACCAATCTCTTAACGTTTTATAGGGTAAAAGTTGCTGTTTGTTCTGAGATCCGTACAAAACACACAAACGCAATGTGGGCACCACGTAGGATTTTTTAATATTAAACCTGGTGGTATGTAAAGTTACCGCTAGGCTTTAAGAGGTTAATATCGAGTGAAGGTTACTGTAACCAATTACAAAACCAACAGATGGTTCTAGTTGAAAAGGTTCCTATTTGTTGAGCTGGTGAAAAAGTTTTTGCTTTCATGAAACCAGAAGATTCACCACCTTCTTCATAAAATCTCCCTTTTGGATTAAATTACGAGCCCCTTCAAAACAATTAATAAATTCACAATATATTTCTTCAGTATCTCTAAAGACATTTCTTGACTCACGCAATTTCACGTTACGCATTTTCAGACTTACGCACTATTCAAAAAGTATAACTAAATTAAATAATTGTATTTTTGAAAGCGCGTCGAATTTTTCCTTATGGGAATGAAAGCGCTATGAGATGAATGTGACGGAAGAATACTGCTGGGCGATAACACATGCGGCGAAGCGGTCATGCTGCCATCGATCAGTTTACACTGTGTTGTAATTTGGATTTAAACTGGTCTCCTATGTGTGTCCCTACATACACAGTTGGCCACATGCACACTGAATTCGTATCTGCACGAAATTCGACTTGGCGCCGGCTGTTCCGGAACTTAAATACAATCGAACCCGGTTACAACGACACCAATTTATATAACATCTCGCCTATAGCGTCAGATATTCTGTGGTACCAATTAATTAGTTACTGTTAACCACAACATTATACTCATCTGTTAAAACAACACTCGTTTGTAACGACAAAAAATATTCAGTCCCTTTCATGACGTTATAACCGGCTTCTACTGTACTACGTAAGTCGATAAAAGTCCGTAATCTAATAAAATTTACCCATCTAATGCTACGTTTAACGCAACAAAAATTCTTTACAGATATAATGCCCTTGCCTTCACAAATCTACACCTTTCATGACGCAGTCATAGTAATTTCAGTATTTTATCTATATAATCACAGGACACATTACTACTTCTTTACAAAGACGGGTATACTCAGAGACCAGACACAAACATGTAAAAAATGGTAAAGCAAACCCTGTACAGACCTGGACAGGCCCAGAGGGTTCCAGGAGGTCGAGGCTCCCAGATTTCAAGACAATCCACACAAGAAGGTGGTAAGGTTGTCAGCCCTACGCACCGGCCGCCTTTACCCCCCAGGAAACATTCCTGGTACTCATTTCTGTTAGAGGCTGAGTCGACTACAGGGCCATAGTGCGACCGGAAGGATTATGTCAATGAAAAATTCCAATGACACCATCGGGAATCGAACCCGCGACCTTGCGTCCTGTAGCGCAGTGCCTCAACCAACTGCGTCACCGCACAAACATGTATTTAAACAAAAGACACATCAACAAATATACATCAGTGAGTAACAACACAAATACTTATGATTTTAATTTACGAGAAGAAAGAACGAATTTATTGACCAACGGTACATGAAATGTGAACGCTGTTTCTAACCGCTCACCTCACAGTGTTCACAAGAACACTGACATTTATCTTATTTCCTCTGCTTGTGTAATAAAATAAATGGTGTGTAATGGGGAGTCGTGAACAAATGCACGACTTGTATCACAGCGTGGGAAATGCACTGTTACATGACGATCATGAGTTGTGGCATCAGAGGGCAGGTGAACGAGCCTGACACAGCTTTTTGGATCTTCCCAAGTCGTATATCCACAAAAACCGTATGCTGGAACAATACGGGCGTGTTGAGATGTTACACTCTGGGGGTATTTTTATCCCAATCCGTAATTGGAAAGTTTTTAGTATTTGGTGGGTTTGAAACTTATTAATTGCAAATACAAATCAATATTTTTTATGTTATCCATTTCCGTACGTATGATCAATATTGCAAAATAGAACCAACTTATGCACAATAATATTTTTTATTTATTTATCTTTTTTGTCCATCTTCTCCCCCGACACGTTTCGGCAAGTAACTATGCCATTATCAAGGGGGCTATATCAGATTACGTAAGATGTGTATGAATGTGAACATAAAATGTTGAAACTTCTAAAATGTTAAAATCTTCTATAAAATTTTTGCAGCAAAACAAGTAGAGGAATTGTGCAGCAAAAATATTATAGAAGATTTTAACATTTAAGAAGTTTCAACATTTTATACTCACATTCATACACATCTTACGTAATTTTGATATAGCCCCCTTGATAATGGCGTAGTTACTTGCCGAAACATGTCGGGGAGAAGATGAACAAAAAAGATAAATAAATAGACAATAATATTGTGCATAAGTTGGCTCTGTTTTGCTTTACAAATCGGTCTCTTTCTTGTTTCATTATTTCATTAATTCGTTTGTTTCTTTGTTTCCTTCTTTCTTTCTTTCTTTCTTTCTTTCTTTCTTTCTTTCTTTCTTTCTTTCTTTCTTTCTTTCTTTCTTTCTTTCTTTCTTTCTTTCTTTCTTTCTTTCTTTCTTTCTTTCTTTCTTTCTTTCTTCCTGCTCACATTTTTCGTACTGACATTTTCTAGCTGATCTTAGCGCTATAATTTGTAATGTATAAGCTAACAAAACCAGCTGAAGATAGAACACTGCCCTTTAGTTTGCACTGCAGTTGCTGAAACACACCCATACTAAAAAATATGTGAAAGATAAGCTGTAAAATCAGGGCTTCAATTTTACGTAATTATTTTTGTTGCTTATTGTAGACGGAGTTCCAATCTTCTACGCCAGAACCTCCTCTTATTGGCCGATGGCGGTTAGAATTAAACTGTTGTTGATAATGAGACAAAGTTGTCCCTCTGGATGCCACGAAGGCGTATGGGGTAATAGGTAAAACTCCACTTATTCTTCACCTAGGTACTACATGGAAATAAGTGGTTATGAATGTAACATTTTACGTGACTTCAGGCTTCCGCCGCCATCTTGATGAGAACTGAACTCTTCTGGCGTATTACGCAGCGTCGAATGGCAATCCTTTACCAAATATATTATTTTATTATAAACTGTTGCAAGCAAACATAAAAATACACACGAATGGTCTGCCAGTACCACATGTTTCGACCCGTATTGGTCATCTTCAGGTTACTGTAAAACGCTCCGAGTCTTGACTATTTACTGTACCTTCATGTTACCAGTTAGTGACGCACTGTGTGTGTGCTCTGGATTGTACTATCTGTTTAGTGAGTGTTTTCTTATGTTTTTGTGCCAGTTTAACCTTGTGTGATTATTTTATGGTTATTGGAAGAGAAGAATATCCTAAATACAATAAAAAGAAGAAAGACCAACTGGATTGGTCATATCTTGCATAACACCTGCCTTCTAGAACAAGTTATTGAAGGAAAGATAGAGGGAAGGATAGAAGTGACGAGAAGACGAGGAAGAAGACGTAAGCAGCTAATGGGTGACTTTAAGTAAAAGAGAGCAGACTGTAAATTGAAAGAGGAAGCACTAGATAGCACTCTGTGGAGAACTTGCTTTGGAAGAGGCTGTGGGTCTGTCATAACACACATTACAGAATGAATGAATTTTATAAAAAAATTGGCTTTTTGGTGCCCTTCATGCCATGGCCATTTAATCCCGCGAAAGGGAGCCTTTGAACTCCATTTTAAAGGATGATGGGTCGACCCCAGAGCCGGTCTAGACGTTTCGGTGAACAGAAGAAAAGAATCTGTTGAAAATCGGACCACAATTCTTGGGTAGTCCACCTTGTAATATAGCCAGCATACGCGATAACCCATCCTCTTGGTACTTTATATGTCTTTATTACACTTCAGACTTTGTGAATGGGGTACAGAGCTAGAGGGCGGGCCACCTGTTGAGAGCCACGAAATTTTGTGCCCCACCCTTCGAATTCCTCCCCTGGGGCTTACTTTCCACTGCTGCGTGACCCGTAAATGAATCTCGTGCTGTAATTGAAAGGTTTCTCGTTGGTTTTAGGTAAAGACATTTGAACTTCCAGCACGAGCTCTTGCTATTGTGTGAGGGCCAATTTGTTTCCTGTGACTGCCTAATCACACACACAGGCCGTGAAATTTGTGTTACTCCTGTGTTGACACTGTGACGACAATAAACCTAACGGTATCCTTACTTCCCATACTTACAACACAATTCAATACGTGAAATAACATGTATTTACAGTTACAACTTTCTTCTCTAGATGATTTGCCAAATTTAAAGTTCTCTCCATAATTTAGGCAATGGTGTCCGTATATAAAATTGTCACAGTTTGTCACGAAATATGGCTTATACTTTTATTTCCTCAAGCAATATTTTCACTTAATTAAAATGAAAATTCATTTAAATGTTTATTTTCCCTTCAGGAGATTTCATGGTATTTTCGCAGTAAAGTACATCCAATTTTTATAGTAGAGCAATGTTAAAGCCCATATTAGATAAAAATGTCGCCTGTAATGCAGTAACAACCAATGATACCACCAAATATAAGTATGTATTGGGCGGACACACAAAAAGATTTCAAAATTATGTCGAATGCATAAAAAGAAGGCAAAATATATAACTTGTATCGTATATGTCTGTATGTAACATTTCCTCAGGGCTTGAAGATTCCCATAGAATACAGTATACTGTATTATACATTAATATTCTGGGAAAACTTAATTTTAGGCTCTATTGTTTTCATAGGCTCTACGTTGCTCGTAAAATACGAAAAAATCATTTGAAACTCAATCAGGAATTCTATTTATTTCAACATAGAATATATCCAATTACAAAATGCGAAAACGTGGAGCCTAAACAGAATTAGAAATCGCCATTTTTTAAAACAGCCCATGGAATATATAAATCTACATGCTCTAAAATCTATAAAATTTCAAAAATATCTTATGTGGGTGTAGGTAGAAGAGAATTCGGATTACTGCGCATGTCTTTACTATTGATTTCCATCTACAGCATATGATGCTTAACCCTTTAAATACGAAGCTTATGTGTTTTATATAAGGATTCAGTGCGTACCGAGCTGTAAACACTCTCCACTTCAGTTATAAAAACCAGTCTCTTAATGTTTTATAAGGCAAAAGTTGCTGTTTGTTCTGAGATCCGTACAAAACACATAAACGCAATGTGGGCACCACGTAGAATATTTTAATGTTAAACCTGGTGGTACGTAAAGTTACCGCTAGGCTTTAAAAGGTTAATTACCTTCGCATATTTCACTATATTGCAGAAGCCGCAGACTGTAAACGAATATTTCAAGCAGTCAGTGACCCATTACAGTGCGTATTCCTAATACCAACCAAACGATAATTCCACCGGCGTTACATTTCTAACTTTAATATATAAAATATTTTGTATCACTAAAGACTGCTTAATACTTAATACGTAGTTCATAGTGAACAGATAATCATCAATTGTTACAAATTTAACGATGCCCAAATTTTTCTGTACATAACACCAACGAGAGCAAATTTCGAAATACTTTTTGCACAGCTACATATTTCCAATTATAAATATATAAAGTATTTCACAAAATGTGCTGATAGACTCTTAATACATTTCTATGCAACTCATATTCCAAATTTCAGGCTTTCATTAACAATCATCAAATTGAAAGCTACCCAAGATTTCGCTCTGCCGCCATATTGGTTACTTACGACTGGAAATTGGAAACTAGAAGGATCATATCCTTCTACTAGCGTGATCTTCATATGCAGTTTCAATTAGTTCGAGAATTATTAGTGGGCACACACACAAGGAGAGGAGGATACAGCAAGCCTAAGTATTTTTATTCTTGCAAAATACGAAGAACTTTCTGAAAGTAGAACAGAAACTCTATTTCGAAATGAAATGTATCCTTTTGTTCTCGTTACTATCTTCTATACGATATTACACCCACTTTAACTCCGCAACAAAATCCATTTGTTAAGAATGCAAGAAGGAGTGGGGATGTTCAGCGCACTCTGCCTCCAACTCAACGAAATAAACACAAGGATAAATTACGCCACCTGTAGAAAGGAGCAGAAATCATCTGCGAGCCATTTGTTAGATGTAACTGCTTTCACAAATAGCGCCTCTGCTAGGCTTGTGGCGCAATAATGCAGTCACGAATCCTTGTTTTGATTCGCACTTGTGGAACGGCGAAAGGTCTTAGCCCACGTTGCATGTTGTATATTATAAAGAAGCATAAAGTAAATGTGAGGCTTAGAACGAACGCAACACAACAATGCTTTGCGTGAGTTTCTTTAAGAAAAAAAAATATCTGAAATTCATATACGTATATACACGGCAAATAAATACTTTCACGTCGTGCTGTATTCGATAAGTAATGTTAAGACTTTATTGATGTCAGTCCAATATATCTTTACTTTCTGTAGTTGCTAGTACGTTTAATCAGCCTCGTCACATGTTTCGGCCAACATGTCTGACATCATCATTTGAAGTTATACAAAGAATGGTAAATTTATTCATATTAATCATTTTATTCGAAAATGAACAAACATTCTCCATTACGCTCCTACTTCTGAGTTTACAAAAGACAAAGCGACAATTAATGAATTAAAACAGGAGGTTTCTGTCAGCCTAATCCTGTGAAAACTATTTCAACAGTAAGTTCAAAATCTTTGTCTAGGCTTTTCTTTTTCTCCTTTATTTTCTTAATGCAAGAAACAAGAAAATACCGAAACTGAAGAGTATACACGCATAGTTTTATTTTTCCTTCAATATTGGCGCATAAATTGGTACCTGGCCTGAGGGTACTTTGGAGTTAACTGGATAATCTTGAATCTAAGGAACATTAATCCTTTAAAGCCTAGCGGTAGCTTTACATACGACCAGGTTTAATATTAAAAAAATTCTACGTGGTGCCCACATTGCGTTTATGTGTTTTGTACGGATCTCAGAACAAACAGCAACTTTTGCCTTATAAAACATTAAGAGACTGGTTTTTATAACCGAAGTGGAGAGTGTTTACAGCGCGGTACGCACTGAGTCCTTATATAAAACAGATACGCTTCGTCTTTAACCTTTTAAAGCCTAGCGGTATCTTTACATACCGCTAGGTTTAACATTAAAAAATTCTACGTGGTGCCCACATTGCATTTATGTGTTTTGTACGGGTCTCAGAACAAACAGCAACTTTTGCCTTATAAAATATTAAGAGACTGGTTTATAACCGAAGTGGAGAGTGTTTACAACGCGGTACGCACTGACTGCTTATATAAAAGAGATACGCTTCGTCTTTAAAGGGTTAAATAAACAGGAAGTATCGAAGAGCGAAAATTATATAGGGAAAATTTCAAAATATGCACAGGTCACTTCAAGTTCTTGTTAAATAATATTGAATTTCGCGAATAAATTGCAGAAAATCTACTACAGAAATCTTGACGCAAGCTTTTAATATTCCACTTGCTCAACCAGTCAGTGAGCCACTCATTGAATTCCGCGTTCATTCAGAACCTGACAAACTGGGAAAGCAACTTCAAGAACAGCTGTCAGGCCGTCAGCAGATGCATAATTTTCAAACAAGAAATATTTAACGTATTAATGAGGAATAAACACAGGTTTACATAAAATAGAGTCAAACAATGTCGAAACGTTTTGTCTGTCGGCCAGTTAGCCAGCCAGTGTGTTAGTTAGACATTCAGTCACTCAGCCACTGAGGAGAGTCAGTCTGACGTCAGAGTTTCAATCAAATGGACAGGCACTTCACTTCCAGGCTAAGTAATTACGTTGCAGCTTGACAACTGACTACCGAAATTGTTAGACGCGGTGTTTTCAAGTAGAATCACCGCTATTAAATTAACCTCGTCTCTAGATAATACAGGGCCTTCCAGCTGTCAGCTGTTCACAATAAAACTACAGACTTTAATAAGAAATATTACAGCAAACATTGTTTTATTCTTGATACTTACACGGTCAAGATATTACTGAAAATAAATCCCTGAATACAGCAACGAGGCGCCACTGTCAATACGCATGCGTGATAATCGGGCTGGAAATGGAAATATTTTCCTTTTCGGAGATCACTCTCCGAAATCCATATTGAAATTTAGAAGTTTCATAACAAAAGGTTTCTTTCTTACGGGATTATTTAAGGGACATTAACTGTCATAGCTCGGCCGTGCCATGGTTCAGGCGGTTAGCCGCCGGCCTCCCACCGCGGAGGCCCGGTTTCGATCCCTGCTCAGTCTATGTGGGATATGTGGTGGACAAAGTGGCACTGGGACAGGTTTTTCCCCGAGTACGTCGGTTTTCCCCTGTCAATTTCATTCCACGGTGGCCCATTATTAGGGAAAAGGTAAAAAAATAATCATCATCTTCATCATAGGGTTGCACAAGAAGCCTCAAGGCTGCGGTGCGTCCGTAGCGTCTGCTGCGGGGCGCTTCACTACTAAAAAAAACTGTTATAGCTCCATGGGTTAGAATCCTTCTTGAAAAACTAACAGTTTCTCAGCTATTTGAGAAACATCCAGTGTTTTATGATAAACAAAATTTATTACCACTTTCACAAGAATCCGTCATTTGTCCATATCCTTAACCAGATCAATCCAGTCCACACCCACTCCAGCCTACTGTTTTAGATCCACATTAATACTGTCCTCCTGTCTATTCCTTGGTCTTCCAAGTGGTCTCTTTACTTAAAGTTTTCACACCAAAACCTTGTAAAACATCTCTCCTCTCCCCCATACGTGCCACATGCCCAGTCCATCTAATTCTTCTTGATTTGATCACCCGAATAATATGTGGTGGGGAGTACAGGTCACAAAGTTCTTCATTATGCAGTCTTCTCCAGTTCCCTGTTACCTCGCCTCTCTTACAGTTCCGAACTCGATTTTAATTAAAAGTACTTTCTTCTGCCAATAACTATCAAAGATTTAGTCCCCAGGCAGCACCAAGTGTCAGCGGGTCAGTGGGGTCAGGGGCAGTCATTACAGACCCCCTCCCTCCCGGTTTATAATATTAAACAAACGATAAAAATATCGAAGGAACAGAGAAATAGTCAACAAGTCCTGAAGAAGTGATTTCGAAGTCGAGAAGAAACATCAACCAAAAGGAATAAATGCAAAATAACAAATTGTTATAGTTTAAGAATAATTAAAATGTCAAATATTGGTTGGAAAGAAAAAATAGAGACTGAAAAAGCGGAGACAATTTAAATAACAGAATTGAAAGATTTGAAGAACAGAATTGAAAGATTTGAAGAAAAAGAAAGAAACAAGAAAATGCGGAAAGAATTTGATTTCATTTTCAAAAACATTCCAACATTCTTACAAAATCACAAATAACACCAAAGCAAGTTATTTTCTTTTGACAAAGATTATGTAGAGACACTTGCAGCGTTGCTATTTATAAAATAATCTACCTAAAATCATTAATTCTGGTACAATTCCAAAAGCTCTGCACTCTTTTAAAGCCATCTTTCCTACACAGTTGCTGTCAGTACAAATATTTAGACAATACTCTACGTACTCTACGCTTGAAATCTCTGTACTTAAGAGAATGCAGCGCAACATGAAGGACAAAGACTCTTTGGGCAGAGAGCATCCGTTACTTCACCCACTTATTCAAGTGCTCGGTCATCTAATCAAAACTGGCTTCATCCTTACGACGCCATTACCTTATGGCCCCCTGAATTAGCCAGCTGCTAACGGGTACCTCTGTCACACGCGGTGATAACCTACGGGAACAGAAGCCATCCTTTTCCTTTTAACTGCCGACCGACTCCCCCGGGGCCTTCATAACTCGTTCTTCAAGAACAACAGTGCCATAAAGAAGATTTCTAATTACAAAGCTCTAATGAAATTTTATTACTCTAAGAGTGTTCAAATAGGCTATAGGTCGAACCCAGCAGGCCGCCTCAGCAGGCATTTTTTTGTCCACTTATCAGACTTCAGTGCTGAGTTTCGTGTTAGGAAAACGTGTTTAATAACTGAAGTCTGTGACATTTTCCTTTCGCAGTCCTTCCCTCTTCTACCTACCTGTTCACAGCAGGTGTCGAGGGTTTTATTTTCACTTGATTACACTCAGACACACACCACAGTCGGTAGGACTCCTCTGGACGAGGGATCGGCCCGTCGCAGAGACCTCTACCTGACAACACGAACACTGTACAAGAGACAAACATCCATGCCCCCGTAGGGATTCGAATCCACGATCCCAGCAAGCGCTCGGCCGCAGACCTACGCCTTACACAGCGCGGCCACTGGGCGTGGCGTCTGTGACATTTTACCGCGTATAAGTATGGTCTAGCCGATCCCAGTGGCCGCGCGGTCTAAGGCGTGGGTCTGCGGCCGAGCGCTTGCTGGGATCGTGGATTCGAATCCCACCGGGGACATGGATATTTGTCTCTGTGAGTGTTTGTGTTGTCAGGTAGAGGTCTCTGGGACGGGCAGATCCCTCGTCCAGAGGAGTCCTATCGACTGTGGTGTGTGTCTGAGTGCGATCGTGAAGCTTCGATAATGAGGAAGCCCTGGCCCACTTGAGGCTGTTGCGCCATTAGAGGGAAAAACTGCCTACGTTCTTAAGTCGAAATTAAACCGTGTTTTACGAAAGCGTAATATTTAGTGTTAATTCATTTGCACATTAATTAAAATTCAAATACTTAGGTACTATAACATTTAAAACGTTATTTATAATGCATTAATCCATCCACAAATCCTCTGTCATTTTTTCCGTCTTTCAATTCCTTCATCCATGTGAATTTCAATCACCCATCCATTCATTCATCCATCCATCTTTTCTCTCCTCAGTCCACCCCACCTCAACCACTCACCCACTATCTATACATTCTTCTGTTCTGTAGATACAAATTTGAACGCAAACAACTACAAAATGATATGGTTTGTGAGTGAAGTCACAAACTTGAACGAAGTGAAAGGAAAGTCAATGTACTCGCGCATGCGCATAGTAGCAAATGGTTTTTGACCCCGTATTCAGGCACCAAATTTTTATTTCGTTGTGTGTTACGCCGTAGGTCTTTACACCCTTAGGATATGGACTGTTGTAAAGAAAATGCCCTAAAATTTATCGGTAGTTTGGGTGCTGATATAGCATTTTCAAATAAGGTATCAGAGCTCTATTTATTGGTACAACTGTGTTACGCAATTGTTTACGTAAACGTGTATTAAGACAACACTGTTTTTATTCCCGTTGTGAATATTCTTTTTCCCATTACGAGTAGAAAGTTTTTATCATGCTTTAGTCGCCATTACGTCATTTTTACACGTCATCTCACCACTTTACGTACAAAAGTCTACTATACGAGAAATTAACCTTTTAAAGCCTAGTGGTAACTTTACATACCACCAGGTTTAACATTAAAAAATTCTACGTGGTGCCCACATTGCATTTATGTGTTTTGTACGGATCTCAGAACAAACAGAACTTTTGCCTTATAAAACATTAAGAGATTGGTTTTTATAACCGAAGTGGAGAGTGTTTACAGCGCGGTACGCACTGGGTCCTTATATAAAACAGATACGCTTCGTCTTTAACCTTTTAAAGCCTAGCGGTAACTTTACGTACCACCAGGTTTAACATTAAAAAATTCTACGTGGTGCCCACATTGCGTTTATGTGTTTTGTACGGATCTCAGAACAAACAGCAACTTTTGCCTTATAAAACATTAAGAGATTGGTTTTTATAACCGAAGTGGAGAGTGTTTACAGCGCGGTACGCACTGTGTCCTTATATAAAAACAGATACGCTTCGTCTTTAAATGGTTAAAATGCAGACCGCTTTCGTTTTCAGGTTAACTACAGTCTGAAGAATAAGTGACAATCCAAAGGAATCAAAAACCTGCAAATTCGTATTTGAAGTATGGACAGCCTTCTCTATTACATGTGAATTTGTAGGTTTTTGGTTCCTTTAGATTGTTACTTATTCTTAAGACTGTAGTTCACCTTAATAAGAAAGCAGTCTGCTTTCGAAACGTCGTGTCTGTATACTCAGTGACGATGGAAAAACTTCCAATACAAATCAGTGATATTTCGCTTTAATATTGTTGTGTTAGGCTGCGTCACCATACAGGTAACTGGAAAGCAGTTTCTTTCACGCACGTAGGGAACGTTGTTGGCTTGTCATCACGAGTGACGTGATGGCTAATTGAGCTGTCGACGTGAGGTCAAAGTTCGGCAACACATCAGTTGCAAATATCACAAGCGTAACGGAACAACACCTGCATAATCGCATGTAGAAGTGAAGGTGTGTAGTGCTGTCATTATTATCTACAGAGAACCCCGGCTCTGGGAGAAGTGTGGCAGGGTACAGTCTCGATTGTTTTTTACCGTCCCGGAAACAAAATAATCACCATAAACCACTCGCTTTGTCCCGCAGTCACAGGTTTGTTGTCAGGACAGTATATATGGGATTTGCTTGGGGGCAAAGAAGAATTGAGAGAGCCTTCTATTATCATTCCACCAATCCTACACGGACTTTCATCAATCACACAGTAGATGGCTAACAAACATTTCTGATGCCACAGTTACAACAGATGTAGTCTCTTGGACAAAATCAAAACCCCCAAACCAAGATGACGAAACCATCAAATTCCGGCTTACGCCGAAGTGTAAACGAGATCTGTGCTCTTCTGGGATCTTACACTGCGTAGACTGATAGTTAGTTACCGACGTTTCGGGTCGTCGGTAAGTAACTAAAATCTACGCTGCGTAACATCCCAGAAGAGCGAAGATTTCACGACAAAACACCATAATGTAAGCATATTCCCATTACGTATGTAATTTATGGGGTACTACTTTCTGCGAGCAAGACAACAACCACCAGCGTTTTTATTGGGCCCCTGCCTATCACGGCGTGTTAGCCCTCCACACTTCTTTCCACTGAGAGGACTAGTGAGGTATGACGAGTTAAATGTCATCCCTCTCGTTCATCCTGAAGATGGCAACCGTAAAATATGCCGAAACCTTGAAGCAAATTCAACACGTGGTGTGGTTGAAACATAAATTACCTTTAGAGCTAAATGCACAGGGTGTTTTATAACTGTGGCAATATTTTCTGTAGTTTCCCAGAAAGGATACCGTAGCCAGTACTGCGACGGGGTGCAAGATACAAAAATGGTGGTTCGATTCCAAGCAAAGGCAAAAAAATTTTCCATTTTTCCAAAGCGTCCAAACCAGCTCTGTGGCTCATCAACTCTATCCGTGCACTGAGGGAGTAAAGTGTGACTGGCACCTGAAGCTGACCACTGAACTTCTATTAATACCAAGTTCAAGAATGCCTGGAGTAATGCCTCCATTTCTTCATATGCCTTCGTGACGTCCACAAATTTATCTGTACCTTTTCCTTCGACAATTTAATCCTGAACCAATTCCCTGTTTGGAACATCAAACAAATGCGGGTCACATTTTAACGTTTACGTAGCTAGACGAATTTCATTTTCACTAAAAACTTCGTGAAGAAATTCTTACGTTATACAGTTCTTTGAAAAGACAGTCACTTGTTTTTGTATTGAAAATAAAATTTAGAGCAGTATATGAATGCAGTGGCCACAGGAGAAGAAGTACGTTGAGGAAACTAGGTTCTCGCAATACTTTAAATGACCCTGCAGTTCTTTGTGTGGTTACACACACACACACACACTCATGGTAATTTTTATGTGGTTACACACACTCACACACTCATGATAATCTTTAAATAGGTGCCAAGAAATGTACCACTATGTTCTGAAACAATGGGTCTTTGGACTTTTTCCATAATCCGAAGAATAAACTACCTACAATTAAAATTACGACGTTTCGGAAGCTGGTTCTGTTTCCGTCCTCAGGTAAAATGAGGGGGTAAGAGAGGAACACCTACTGTGTTTGGTACCTCTTACGTTCCTGTCTTCCCCCATCATTTTACCTGAGGACGGAAACAGAACCAGCTTCCGAAACGTCGTAATTTAAATTGTACTTATTGTATTCTTCGGACGATGGAAGAAGTTCAAAAACCTATTGCTTCACAACATTGTACACCGTCGTCAAAACATTTTAGAATTTACTGCTAGGTTATGATACCTAAGTATAAAATTCCAATTAATATATTTTTAAATACGCGGTCCTTTCTTGTTTCAATACGTCACAGTCATTTCAATATAATGTCTCGCTTTTAGCTTGCTATATCAATAACAAGATTCTACTACGAGTTAATTTTAACGAATGCCACGTTAGACACAGGAGATCGTCTACACTGCGGTTACATTTTACATATTTACATAGCTTACATATTTAATTGTGTCGATCCCAGTGGCCGCGCGGTCTAAGACGTAGGTCTGTGGCCGAGCGTTTGCTGGGATCCTGGGTTCGAATCCCACCGGGGGCATGGATGTTTGTATCTTGTACAGCGTTCGTGTTGTCAGGTAGAGGTCTCTGAGACGGGCCGATCCCCCGTCCAGAGGAGTCCTACCGACTGTGGTGTGTGTCTGAGTGTGATCAAGTGAAAATAAACAACCTCGACACCTGCTGTAAACAGGTAGGTAGAAGAGGGAAGGACTACGAAACGGAACTTTTTTAATTGTTTTGGGCACTCAGCCCGTTTAGCACAGAATAAGATATTACCGTTTCAGACAACTAGACGATGGATCGCTACATCAGCAATTAGAGCAGCATGTAATTAACAACAAGCCCTCAGTAGCTTGTCTGTAACACCCATAAGGTGTTGTGCAGACACTCCTGAACTTAACGCAATATTTAACTTTCCTGATTGTTCGACGCCGGTCGGAACCCTGTATACATATGGTCAAGTATATATGAAAGCTCTGAGGTAGCTCGATTGCTGGGATCGTAGGTTCGAATCGCGATGTTGGCATGAATGTTGTGTGTTCTGTAGGTAGCGGCCTCTGCTTCGGGCTGGTCATTCTTTCGGAGAAGTCCTACCAGATGCTCGTGTGTGTGTGTGTGTGTGTGCGTGAGTGTGTCCTATTGTGTGTGATCTAGAAGCGTCAATATAGGGGCGGCGTAGGCCCGAGTTGGGCTGTACGGTCACAGAAATAATACACATATTATTTTTCCAATTGAAACACAGTCTCGAAGAACCTAGAAAATTATCGGCTGCAGCATGACGGCACCATAAGCTGTGTTATCGCCCAGCAGTATTCTTCCTCCACCTTCCAGTCATTGCCCTTTTATTCCCGAAAGTAAAAACAATTCGGGGCGAATTTAAGAAATGTTACTATTTCAATTCTTCTTTACTTCTTTAATTTCGTAACCTGAAATTACCTAAGTCGTGAACTGTGTGTGTGTGTGTGTGTGTGTGTGTGTGTGTGTGTGTGTGTGTGTGTGTGTGTGTGTGTGTGTGTGTGTGTGTGTGTGGACACAACAGTCCAGACTATAAATGTAATTTTGAAGGGAATGTGTTCCGTTGTTACAATGACAGGCCTGTACTCAGACTTAAATCAAGCGAATTTTGTAAGGGGCGCTGGGTTTAAGCACAGGCAAGTGCACATCATATTCTACAACAGAAAACTCGCTAACGAAAAGAACCTCAAGGGAAGATTCACAGTGTATCCTTTACAGTTATTGACTACATATTAATTAACGCCGATCCCAGTGGCCGCGCGGTCTAAGGCATAGGTCTGCGGCCCAGCGCTTGCTGGGATCATGGGTTCGAATCCCACAGGGGGCATGAATTTTTTTTTTCTTCTTGTACAGTGTTAGTGTTGTCAGGTAGAGGTCTCTGCGTCGGGCCGATCCCTCTTCCAGAGGAGTCATACCGACTGTGGTGTGTGTTTGAGTGCGATAAAGCGAAAATAAAAACCCTCTACACCTACTGTGAGCAGGTATGTAGAAGAGGGAAGGACTAAAAAAGACTACATTTTAATTAACACTAATGCAATATTAACCTTTTAAAGCCTAGCGGTAACTTTACATACCACCAGGTTTAACATTAAAAAATTCTACGTGGTGCCCACATTGCGTTTATGTGTTTTGTACGGATCTCAGAACAAACAGCAACTTTTGCCTTATAAAACATTAAGAGATTGGTTTTTATAACCGAAGTGGAGAGTGTTTACAGCGCGGTACGCACTGAGTCCTTATATAAAACAGATACGCTTCGTGTTTAAAGGGTTAAATAACATGCACTGTATATCAGCAAAAAGGGAACATGTTTTTAAATATGTAAGACTGAGATCTGAATTAGTTGATACATAATTTTATATTTCTGTAGCACAATACCTCCTGTAGTGTTTTTTGGTCTGAAGATGACCAAGATTGTCCGAAACATGTTGCCAAAAGAAGAGAGACAAGTTTAGCGTCAATAAAATTGTGTTTATGGTGACTGTGTAATGATTTATAAATTTTATCACCAAACTCTAATAAGATACAACAATGGAAGTTATCAATCAACATTCTAAATTCATTAGCACACGCAATTCCATTAAGCAAAGTTGCATCCTACACATTTCAAACTTTATTCTAAGATGGCCTTTGCACTGAGGAGCTTTGCATCCACTTGGCAGAGCTGCATCATCTTGCAGAGGCGGGCGATTCGTGCCAGCATCCTGCATTTCATCATTTGGCCTGGCCTGTCCGCCTCTTTTTTTTGGTTGGGCGTTATTGGAGTTGTTGAAGAAAGTCGATATCTGTTCCTTTCGCTTACGCTAAGTAAAGAACCGACAAGTAAGTCAGTCACTCTTACATAAAGTTTCATAATGTGCTGAATCTTTTGACATCAACAGCCCTGGGAGGTTTTCTGTATTAACCCTTTAAAAACGAAGCGTATCTGTTTTATATAAGGACTCAGTGCGTACCGCGCTGTAAACACTCTCCACTTCGGTTATAAAAACCAGTCTCTTAATGTTTTATAAGGCAAAAGTTGCTGTTTGTTCTGAGATCCGTACAAAACACATAAACGCAATGTGGGC